>JAJOZX010002416.1:160000-432500 GCA_023014485.1 Bathynomus jamesi | reverse complement strand
CTTTCAGATTTTGTTCGGGATGCAAAGTCGATACATATAAACGAAGAATCCGGTTTGCTCGGGTAATCCAGCGAGCATGATGAATGGCACCTGGAGACCTGCGGGCTAGACTTTCAGATACCCATCCAGATTGCACTGCTAGGCACATATTATAGAGATACTTTTGATCACTGCTCAACTCTTTCACGACATTCGGTGGTATATCTTGGACGTTGCCCTGAACTGGTGAAAATGTCACCAAGTCTAAAATGGTTAAATCACATTTCAATTTGGCTCCAATTGAACCTTTAAAGGTATTTGGCCCTGATGTTTTTCCGTCTATGGTTTCAAATATGTGTCTGAAGGGAGTTCATTCATGTGTAAAAGACACAGCCATTGAACTGATCTGTGCAAAAAATTTCAATCATTTTATGGTACCAGCAATTCTACCAGTATTGACAGCAGTACCGTCGCATAGCAGAGCATTGAGTGTGTCGATGCTCGCTGAATCAATTAAGAACGTTATAATTTCATCAGCTATACACCGAACATTTCCTGCGTCAGGGCAGAGATGGTCTACATAGATACCTCCAGGGTCTTTGATCAGCACATAATGTTCTTTCTCTTTTCCATGCTTGGTTAACGTATCATCCTTTCTTCCATCAAACCCTATACATTCAATATTCACATCTAGATCTAACAATATTTTTCTTGCCTACACGAATTCTCTCTCTCTCTATTTTCTTCCTATCAAGCATGTTAGATTGATCGATTATTCCCATATCTTTCAATGCAGCATTAACAAAGCTGCTGTAGCTCTCGAACTCACACGGTAACGGTCTGCCACCAATGGTAATTCATTGTATGAATACCTATTTTGATAATTTTCAATCAATTCCACATCGGGCACGAATTCTAGCTCATTGTCACTGTCTTCTATATCTTCGCTAAAGTCATCTACTGAAGAAGATGGTACAATTTCCATAGCCTCTGCCATTTCCACTTGTGACCTTTGTTGCCTCCCTTGTTCTTCTCTTGCTCTTGAGAGGGATCGTCTCTGGACAGCGGCAGCTTCACGATCAAATGGCCCTAATTGATATATTCTTTGCTTTTGGCCTACAAATGACTCCCACTCTACCATTGGGATTTTTACCTCGCATCGACAAAACGGCCTTTCTATTCCTTTATCATAACATTTGCAAGTACAAATGTCAAACATTTCATCATATGAAGCAAGTTTTTTAGCAAAATTTTCATTCCTTTGACGTAGAGGAACCTTGTTCAAGGAAAGAGCTGATCTGATTAATCTTTCCACTGCAGAAGAAATAGATCTTTCTTGAATGACAGGGAAAGAGAACATGGCCCAAATATCTTGAAGATCTTTGGTAACTATATTGTAGCAATCGTTCGCAGTTGCTGATCCCCTTGACTTGATTTTTTCTCTCTTTTGAATGAAGAAATAGTGTCTGACAACGTCTGCCTTTGTAGGATCATTGATCGGCGGAATTCAGTGGCAAAACCAAAAGCTGCATTCGAAGATTTGTTTCTGGTTGACATTTTTTCAACCTTTTTAAAAAATAAAAAATCCAGCTTTTATAGAATCATGCATGGATCATAAGTAAATCTAAAGAGCATAAATTCTTATAATTCCTGTAAAAATATATGATAATTAGAACATGAAATTTATTGGTATTGAATTTGAAATTCAACACACAGCTCAGTAAATTGATTACACATAAACGATGTTTGCGTAATCAATTTTCTGATATAGCAAATATTTTGAGAAAATACGCGTGGTGAAAATTTTGAGAAATCCAAATTTTTTAGGTAATTGCCTGAAAATTGCACACAAGATATATTATGCAATTTTAGGGGGGGGGGGGGGTCATCTCTATGAGAAGATGCTCTAAATGGTCTCCATTTTCATTTATGAGACTATTTTAATTTTTGGGACGGAGCCAAAAATAGGAGGGAGTATGCTAGTGGTACGGGGGGGAGCATAAACTTTCTTTTGGAGTATGTTGGTCAGGACTCCAATTCATAAGCCCCACCACATAGTGCCCGATCTGCCCCCAGAAATTCGACCCGACCTACTACTCGTTTCTTCCTTTATGGGCTTTGTTTCTCTCATTTTCTCACCAAATTGAGATAACATCTAGTAGTATTAGTAGCAGTAGATAACATCTAGTAATATTAGTAGCAGTAGATAACATCTAGTAGTATTAGTAGCAGTAATAGTAGTTAAAAGTAACGGTGGTGCTGGAGTTATGGTTAATGGTGTGTGTAATGTTTTGATGAGGTTGGAGGCGACATCTCTGGCGGTTCTGTTCGCATCGATGTGATGAATGAAGATGAGACTGAGATTGTAAGCGACTTTTCCTCTGACGGGAGGGACACAAGGCGATCTCCATTCCCTCCGCAGCCCTCTATCGACAAGAAACTCGTCGAGGACTTCCTCAATGGCGACTACTGCCTTCAAGGGGTGAGTTATTGGCAATTTTTTTATGTTCTTAAAAATTTACAAGCTTTTTTTTTTATATAAACATGAAAATGGTTTTTGTTTTGTTTTGAAAGTTTATTTCCATCTCAAGCGATGCCTTTGTTTAGAAAGACATTTTCTTCGTTTCTTTCTTTAGGGCTTGAGTTATTAGTAACTTTCTTTCATTGTACTTGGTTTTATGAAAGAAATTTTGTTTACTTTTCATGTGGAATTTACCATTACCCGTTTCTCGAGTCTGCTGGAAAAGTATTTCAACATTTTTACTGCGTTCTCACTATTCTGTTTTTCCTTTCATCAATTGTCGTCGTTTCTTACATTCGGACATAAACTTTTCTTTATCTTCTTTTTGTGTGTGTGAGAATCGCGTAGGAATTCCTTCGCGTTCAATAATTTAAACTTCGTTAAAAAAGATGAAAAGATCTTAAGTTTCAGCGACATCAAATCTGTACCCTAAATTCGAGGCCTCGAAAACGTTCTCGTCTTAGCCGTTAAACTATTTCTAGAAATGCCCAGTTTTTCATACTCCAAAATATCCATCAACGTCAGCATGTCTCGCTTCGAACTTCATCTGCCGAGACTAGTGCACACTTGACGTCAATTGAAATTCACCGAAAGCTGCTTTTTTTTTTTCTTTTACACATTAACACTCGTGTGTTTTTGTGTAAATGATAAAAGGTTGGATTAAAAGTCCAATTTTTAACTTCGTTTATTTTTGCGTCTTTGTTTGCCAACGTCCATTTTACTCTTATCTCTGCTTGAATACTGTTGTACCGAGTACTATTATTCACCAAATCCAGCGTTTGTAATGAACTTTTACATATTCCACTTTTTTCCCCATTTAGCCTCCGAATTATGGACAGACGGTTAAATCATACCGAGAACAACCTGTCAGGGTAACCTAGGGTAAAGTGATAGGTTCGAATCTCGGCTCTGACTTCAGATTTCTTGATTAAGGTGTATCACTTGGTCTCCCATTGTGGGATAATGGTTTAGATTCTACGTAAAGATGTAGGTCCTCTCCGTAACATGAAGCAGGTTAAATCTGAAACATTTGTTTACAATGTCTTTTCGAGAAATTTGTCCGTCAGTATCTGCGTAAGTGGTTTCCAACATTTTCTGCCTTAAGGCACCCCAATGACATTCGCGTTTCTTCCTTGGCACGCCGTTGGATTTTCATCTGCCACTCTTCAATATACCCCACGCAACTTCAAACGAGTCCATCATAGTTTCTTTATTAACGTAATGAATCACGAATGTTTTAGTTCATCTGAAGTTTATTTTTGGCATTTTCATTGTTTCATCGCACGAAACACCTGAAAGACTGAAAGATGAATATTGGTCCGTCTTCAAAAGTATCTCGACCAAAGGCTTGATTACGAAATAATTCCCTGTCTAGTCGTTACAAATTCTTGTTTATAGTGTTTCATGTTTCCCACCTAATTCTTACTTGATCAGGAAAACTTCACCGAAAAAGTTTATTATTTGATACTTTTTCCCCTGTTCAGGGGTCTGGATGGTGGAAATATGAATTCTGTCACGGGAAGATCGTTCAGCAATATCACGAGGAAAGAGATGGATCAAAGTACGCGATAATTTTGGGCGTGTTTGACGTTGAAAATCACAAGAAGTGGTTGAATGAGGTAAGAAGACTTGTTTGACAGTTGCGTGTTAGTCATGGCAAGTATTCATTAGCTTTCAAATGAAGAATGGACAGTTTTTCTCATCCGGTTTTGTAGATTATGGAATGCTGTCGCGAGTTTGAATAGCCAGCTAACAGCCAGGAAGCTAATTTCCCCACGATGCGGGTGTCTGTGTGCCCCAAGGGTCATCTTTAGCCCGAGCATTAACGAGGTAAACGGCCAATCTCAACCTAACCCAGGAGCCAGCAGGCAGGAGCGAACCAGAGCCTCATCACTCGGAGTCCGCCACCGTAATCACTGAGCTTCCGGGCGACAAGTTTGAATATAAATAATAATAAAAAAGGTCTTTGAATCATAATTCTTCGTTAGTTATTATTCTTCCGTGATTGGATTATCCTTCACCAGTGTGCGTAACAGGGTTGGAGATTGGGTAGGGGTTATATCTGTGGAGATGTACTTTCTCAGGCAGTGTGCCCGCCAACGTTCTTGCAAGCTTTTGTGTGCACTTGTAGCTGTGTAGAATTTCAGAAGTACGAGGATGCAAAGAGGGTGACAGGATGAGTTTGTTCGAAACGATCGGAGAGAAGCTGAAAGGGAATCGTAATGTGGAATAGGAAAGAATGAAAGGTGTGAAGTCGGGTATGGAAGGAGGAGGAGGTAAGAGGGGTGTTGCTTTGCTAATGGCGGAGTATAAATGTGCTAATTACAGATGTCTGTATGCTAAGTTTAATGGGGAAAATAGTAATGATTGTAGCGTGTGTTAATGCGATGATAGATGTGTAGAAGAGAAGGATGATATCTGGAATGCTCCTAAGTGATGTTGGAAGCATGGGGAACGCGTATAGTGATTGTAATGGGTGATCTGAATCGGAAAGTGGGAATTGGCACTCGTGTGATTGGGAAGTATGGTGTGCCCAGAATGAATAACGGTGGCGATAGAAAAGAAAAGCGTGTGGAAGGAAGATGTGTGTGTTTTGGATGTCCTTTTACTGAGAGAGAGAGTTACAAGGAAAAGTAGTACCTCAAAAGGCCTTGCGACCCATACCGAGGAGGTACCAATGGCAACAGGTGCCAGGGAAAAATTCATACACCCTCAAATAGTGTGCAAGATTCGGTCTAACCTTTTCTTGAACAGATCCACAGAACTGTTCACAACTTCTGAAGGTAGCCTGTTCCACCTGTCACAGATCTTATAGGTAAAGTAATTCCCACACACACTAGTCCTAAACCGTTTCAAATCCAACTTCCAACCATTGTTGCGAGTTGGGTTATCATTTAAACTAAACATGCTTCTAAAATCGACATCGTTGAACCCGCGTAAGAGCTTGAAAACCTCGATGAGTTGACCGCGTAGCCTCCGAGTTTCCAGCGAAAACAAATTCAGGGCGCGTAAGCGTCGATTGTAGCTCATACGCCTAACTGAAGGGATTCACTTTGTGGCCCTCGCCTGCACTCACTCCAGCCTCTCAATATCTTTCCTGAGGGTGGGCGACCAGAACTGCACAGCATACTCTAGGTGCGGCCGAACCAGAGAATTGTACAGAGAGAGCACAATCTCCTTGTTCCGAAATCGAAATTGCCTCCTGACATAACCCAACAGCTTCTGGGTTTCTTTTCCACCTCTACGCACTGTTTGGTAAACAGTCGCTGCTAATTAGCACATCCAAGTCCTTTTCCAAATCAGTAGCCTCGATATTACTCCCCAACATGGAGTAGTCTGACTTGGGATTGGCGTTGCCAGTGTGCATCACCTTGCATCTGCCCAAGTTAAACGGCATTTGTCACATTTCGGACCACTCTCGTATCCTATGTAGGTCCGCACGCAGTTGCTTGATCGCCTCGGGCGTCCCAACATTGGCCCCAAGCTTGGTGTCATCAGCGAATTTGGCGATCCGACTGACGATGCCACCGTCGATATCATTTATGTAAATGATAAACAACAGTGGCCCCAAAACGGAACCCTGAGGAACCACGCTAGTGACCGAGGCCCAACCCGAACTAGCCCCTTTAATTACAACCCTCTGCCGCTTATTCTTCAGCCAGTTTTCAATCCACTTACCTGCTTCCCCACCGATACCCAGCGCGCGCACTTTGGCTATTAGCCGGCGGTATGGTACCTTATCAAAGGTTTTCTCAAAGTCGAGATAGTCTATCAATCGCCTTACTCTTATCGTACTCACTCAACATGACGTGGAAAAACTCGAGCAAGTTGGTGAGACACGACCTGCGCCGTCTAAACCCATGTTGGGAGTCCCCAAGCACCTTGTAGGAATCCAAATGGTCAACGATCCTATCCGCTATTATCCCCTCTAATAATTTACCTACAACTGAATGGGACGATAGTTCCCTGGACTTTCGTAATCCCCTTTCTTAAAGATAGGGGTCACGTTGGCTTCCCTCCAGTCATCAGGCACCTGGCCCGTCTCCAACGATTTGTTGAAGACTGTAGCCAGGTGGGGAGCCACCTGGTCGCGCACCTCCCGCAACACTGGAGATTAACTGGTCTGGCCCAGGAGCCTTGAACGCGCTCAGTTTGTCTATTCTATCGGCAACGACTGTCGCGGTACACCGAACACTATCCAGGCTAGCACCTTCGGGGATGACGCGGGTGTCCTCCCTGGTGAACACTCCCACAAAGTACTCATCCAGCACAGCGATGTCTGCGTCGGAGGTCGGCAGAACGCTTTTTACTATTAACATAACTGAAGAACTGCTTAGGGTTCCCCTTGCAGAGGCTTGCCACCCTGAGTTCTTCGTTACGTTTCGCTAGCCTAACCTTCGCTTTCACTTCCCTGCACAGGCGGACATACGCCTCAGTGTTCTCATGGGAACGATTGGCCTTCGCCTCCTATACGCAGCTTTCCTATTTTGGATAGCCAAAGCGATGTCACGACTGAACCACTTAGGCTGCGTTGAAGCAGGGGTGACTGGTTTTGAGGGTATGGCAGCAGACTGCACCACCATAAACTGGTCCCGGAATGCACTCCACAGTTCCTCAACATCGCCACCGACCTCTAACCCCATCTCACCTACGCTATCCCGGAGGCCAACAAAATCCGCCCGCCGTAGATCGAGCTTACTGCCTCTAGAGCAGGGGTCACCAACCTTTTTTTTTGTTCACCGCCCACTTTTACGATTTTTTGAAAATTAAAAAAGCTTATTGCCCACCTTAGATCAAAAAGAATAAATTAACATAATCGATAAAATAAACAATGAAATAAATGTTTAATTACCTTTAATGTGAGCCCACTAGTGGGCGCTACCGCCTAGGTTGGTGACCCCTGCTCTAGAGTCAGTACGCTTCACCCGAGGGACGCGCGCACAGAACCTAATCAGACCGTGATCACTCCCGCCCAACGATTCGTCAACGGTGAGGCCAGTGACGAGGTTGTCTTCGGTCGTGAATACTAAGTCTAGAACGCTTTCACCTCGTGTAGGTCCATTGACCCACTGAGTGAGAAAGTTCTCATCAGCAAAGTCAACTAGCCTCTTCCCTTCGGTATCAGCAGTTCTGTCTTCCCACTTTATGCCGCGACAGTTGGTCTCCTAAAACTACACATACCCTGTCCCCTAGCAGGCTACGGAGTTCAGTGTACAGGGCTGTATCCTCCTCGAGGAGGAGATGCGGAGGTGTGTAAACCAAGATTAACCTATAGTTTGTCCCTCCCACGTTCAGATCGACGCCAAGCAGCTCCCGTTCCGATCGGAACTGGCAGTCAACCGGACTCAACGTGTCCCTCCCCACGGGTGCGGTCTTTGTGAAACATTCTAAACCCGGGAATCTTGAACTCCCCAACGTAGTCCCTACGATCAATATGAATCCAGGACTCGGTGATAGCAACGATATTCTGGTGCTAAGAGCGCCCTTAGCTCGCAAAATTTATTCCTAATTGACCTACCATTAAAAAGCACTGTACGGAGGGAGCCTTGCCTATTCTGACCGCCCCCCTAGCGCGACCCGTTTCCTGAACAAACAGCCAGGGCTGTCAGGAGTTGAAGAGCCCCTCACCAACGAGAGTGAGTGAGTTTTTGTTTGTTTGTTTTCCAGGTGGTTGGCAAAACCGATAATTGTACCACAATAAAAGTGAAAGGAATGAATACAAATTATAGAGGAATAAATCTCAAAGCTGGATAAGTTTGTTCATAAAGATAAGAGATTCATTGGTTATGGAGATGATGAAGATGGCTTTATTGGAGGATGAGGTTGTGTTGAACGAGTGTTTGCAGTGAGACACCAAATTAAGAAACTAATTGATAAGAAGAAAAAGGTGTACATGGCTTTTATAGATTTGGAGAAAACGTATGTATGATCAAGCAAATAGATACTGCTTGTGACAAGTGCTTAGAATGTATGGTGTCTGTCACTGGTAAGTTGGCAAATGGCCTTTTTTTTTTTTTTTTTTTTTTGTGGAAATAGTTCATTTTTTAATCTGATTTTGAGTGTTCGCTCTTAATTTGAATTCAATGTTTTCAGCGTCCGCCGAAGAAGTTCAAAGAAGGGAAGATGCAAGTGTCACATTTCTATTCCGACGGAGATTACTGTGACGCCACAGGGAAGGCGCGACAGGTGGAAGTTCGATTGAAGTGCAAAGAATCTCTCAGGTATTCACTGCAATTCCTTCCTTTTAGAGATTTCCAAGACTTTAAACGAGGGTGTGACTGGAAATACGATTCACTCGAGGGAAATTCCCCATGGATAAGAAGGGTGATTTTCAATAGATTAATAAAGCTTTATTTTTATGAAAGATGTTCGCAGTGTTTAATGCCGGCGAAAAAGATAATTTTTCGACACATCTTCATAAATCGACAGGTTTTTTGCCATCATCTCTTCGAAGTTAGTGGCAGTTGAGAAGTTTATAAAGGAAGTAGTAGTAGTAATAAGTTTAGTGAGGGAGTACTAAAAGTTAGGTTAGGTCAGGCCCCTTTCATGCAATTTCCGTTGTCATGTCCGGATTTGCCACTCTTGGTAAAGTTGAATACGAACCTCTCAATTTGAGTGTGATCTTTTTCGAACCACGAATTGATCTTGGGAATTGGTCTTATTCCTGCTCAACCCACACACTTTACTTGACCGGGTGGAATCAAAGATTTTTCACTTCATTTCCCCGCCTCTTACTGACTGTCTTAATCACTCTCTCTTTGCTATCGCTATTATAACGGACATTGTTCTTCTGAACTCTCTAACTGTATGCCTCCTCTTTCAAGGAGAATTTGCAGTACCAGACATCAGACACATTCCCGTCCCTTTTCTGCCCAACTCTCGAACGCAAGGGTTAATTGGTATTGTCAATCTTTCATCTACTCAACCAATCAACAATGGAACAACCTTCCTCAATCCATCTTTCCCCCCGTCTATAACGTCCAGTATTTCAAACGCAATGTCCAGTGTCTTTGATTTAGGCTGCACTCTTCTTCTATGGGGTCAGGCACTTTTCTGAGTGTTAGTTCTTCCTGTAAAAATTTATATATATATATGATGAATAAAACCACGAAGGAAAGGAAACACAAAATGGTGCTCAAGCGCTTTCGTCCTGAGGATGTCATTAGACGAAAGCGCTTGAGCACCATTTTGTGTTTCCTTTCCTTCGTGGTTTTATTCATCATAAATATTTTTCACGTGTTACTTTCGTGAAATAATTTATATATATATATATATATATATATTTATTGCTACGTTTACATATGAGTCTTCCTGCCCTCTGGCGTCTGCAGTCTGAAGCAAAATCTGCTACCATGAGTCAGTAGTTGGTTGGAGCGCTTAGAAGGATGGTGTGTTTTGGCAGTACCTATAAATGTGAAATGGAACAACGCGCGTCCGGAGACGAACGAAATGATTAAAACAGCTTTTGGAAATGATGCTTTCAGTGTAGCTGTAGCTGACGTTTACAAATGGAGAAACATTTGCTCGTACCAGAAATCGAATCTGTTGGACATTTTCATCCGTACAAGAAGTGGAAGGGTGGCCACTGCGTTCCTTGTCTTCAAGCGATGTTTCTCCATTTTTAAACTTTTTGTGCCATTTGTAAACGTTAGCTACACTGAGAGTATCATTTCCAAAAGCTTATTTTAATCATTTCGTTCGTCTCCGAACGCGCGTTGTTCCATTTCAGAGATTTATACGTACTGCAAAAACACACCCTCCTTTTAAGCGCTCCAACCAACTACTGACTCATGGTAGCAGATTTTGCTTCAGACGCCAGAGGGCAGGAAGACTCACATATGTAAACGGTTATTTCTTATTTACATTCATTTGTCCGTAGCAATAAAATTATCGATACTTTTTGATCACTCCTCGTATATATAAAATTAATAAATCAAAGCCCAAAAGACCTAATTTGAGGTATGGAGAATACGCAGTTTCCACAAATGTTCATGACTTTGAGATGTAGAACAGACAAGGTAATACAGAATGTTTTAAAGTAAATCATAGTACCTGAGGTCTGTGATCTGATATTTTGTATTTATGCAGGGAGGAGGGGCCAAGGGCGAATGCTTGCAAAAACGACCCCGCTCCCAAAGAAGAAAAAGGGAACCAAAATCAAAGTCCACGGTTTTCGAGATGCCTAGAGACACTGCGTTTGAAAGATTGGAAGTCGTAGACAGGGGGAAAGATGGATTGAGGAAGATTGTTTCAGAGTTGACTGGTTGAGATGAAAGATTGAAAATACTGATTAACCCTTGCGTGCTTTCCTTAAAGGAGGCATGCAGTTAGAGTTCACAAGAGCAGTGTCCGTTATAATAGCGATAGTAAAGACAGTGTGAGGCAACATTGCGGCGAAGAGGGAGGGGTTGATGAGACGAAAAGCCTTTGATTCCACCGGGTCAAGGAGGGCTGTGTGGGTTGAGCCTCCCCACAAATGAGAAGCGTACTTCATCAGGAGTACGCAAGACCCCGTTACGGAGACAGCAACTGAGTCGGAGTGAAGGAACTGCGGAGCAGGTACAACGCAGCTAATCTCTTAGAAGCTGTTTTGGAAAGACAGCATGTGTGATTTTTCCAGGAAAGATCACGAGAAAAGGAAACGTCAAGAATGTTAAGAGAAGAGGAAGGATTCAGTTGTGTGTTGTTGAAGGTAAGAGGGTAGTCATGTGGAAGATTGACAAGTAGACAGATGGAGGAACAGAATTTGTAAGGCATTGAAAGCTACAAGGTTTTTTTTTGGCCCAATCAGAGATAGCGCAAAAATTAACGGTCAGGTGTACCATAGCTGTCCAACGCGAAGCATGAAGTGACTGTTTAGAGGGGCGCTTTGTGAAGTGGAGTGGAATCATCGCCATAGGAATGGATAGGATAGGAAGTACAACTTAATGGATCATTGATAAATAAGAGGAAAAGAGTGGGTGACAGGACAGAACCCCTGAGGAACACCACTGCTAATAACTTTAGAAGAACAGTGGCCAGCTACAGCCGCAGCTATAGATCAACCAGAAAGGAAATTAGAGAAGAAGGAACAGATAGAAGGATAGAAACTGACGTAGGGCAGTTTGGAAATTGAAGATTTGTGCCAGACTATCAAAAACTTTTAATTTGTCTAGCACTAGCAAAAGTTTGACCAAAAGTCAGACATGTGCAAGAAGATCGCCAGTAGAGCGTTCCTTGCGGAACTCATCTACAGAAGCTAAGGCTAACAAAGACCCTAAGATCCACTCTAAGGTTAGCCCCAGAGAAAGGAAAGAGAATAAGGGGTTAAGTAAGGAAGAACACCTATCACTCGTGGGTTAACATTCATTCAGAAAAAGAGAAAAAAGACTCGCCATCATCATCCGCCGGCCACTGCCGACAAGTCAGAAAAATAGTCGGAGAAAGTAGGAGAGGGGTGAAAGATGAAAAGAAGTAAAATAAGAATGCTTACAAACCATGCAACCACAGTCTTAACTCACTGTCATACCATGCAAACTACAAACATGCAAGAAAAGAGTGTTACAGACATGCAAAGTAAGGAGAGGATAAGAAAAAAAAAAGTAGGTAAAGAAACAAAAAGTGGGTTAGTTTACGCTACATCTACGTTCGTGCTAGTCTAAATTTTTTTTTATTATTACTGGCATCACACGCTGGCATGTATCGTCAACAGACTCATCCTCGACCACCACCCCAGAGCTCCTGTTGCTAATTTTTTTTTTTTTAAATAACGTTAATATTTTTAAAATGTCTGTCAAGACGGTTCTTAAACATATTAACGCTGGTAGAGTTCACAACTGGCGCGGGAAGATTATTCCATTTATCAATTACTTTAAACGTAAAGAAGTTTTTAGCGATATTAGTAATGAAACGTCTGCCACGCAACTTAAATCCGTTATTACGAGTATTGCTATTATCGAAAGTGAACAATTTGTCAAAATTTACGTTATCGATGTTATTAACGATTTTGAAAACTTCAATAAGCTCCCCCCTTAATCTCCTAGTTTCGAGTGAATACAGGTCTAACTCTTTAATCCTATCTTCATAAGGCTTGTTGCGCAATGACGGAATTAGTTTCGTGGCACGACGCTGAACCCTTTCTAACCTATCAATATCTTCACGCAAGCACGGGCACCAAAACTGAACGGCATATTCTAAATGAGGCCTGAGTAGGGACTTGTAAAGGGGCAATATAATATCCTTCGATTTAAATTCGAAATTACGCGCTATGAAGCCTAACATCCTATTAGCTTTTGCGCAAGACTCCAGGCACTGGTTCCTAACCTTTAAATCCTTAGATACGCGTACGCCTAAATCTACTTCCTCGTCAACGCTCGCCAACTCCCTATCATCCATCGTGTACGTGTAATTATTGTTACGAGAACCTATATGCAAAACTTTACATTTGTCTACGTTAAATTGCATCTGCCACTTATCTGTCCACTCCATAATCCTATTTACATCGTCTTGGAGCCTATTTCTATCGTCCTCGTTAACAACCTTACCGCCTATTTTAGTATCGTCCGCGAATTTTGACACGTTACTAGTCAATCCTACATCTATGTCGTTAATGTAAATTACGAATAGCAATGGGCCTAACACTGAACCCTGTGGGACACCGCTACCTACATCTAACCACCCCGATTCACTACCATTAACTACGACCCTCTGCCTCCTAGCACGAAGCCATTTTTCTAACTAGTTAGCTACCTGACCGCGTATACCGTGCGCTTTGACCTTCGCAATTAATCTCCTATGTGGAACTGTATCGAACGCCTTTTTAAAATCTAAATAAATAACGTCAGCCGCTCTATGCCTGTCATATTCGCGCACTATTTCGTTATAAAATTCAAACAAATTAGTTAAACAAGACCTATGGCGTTGAAACCCATGCTGACTACTATTCATCAAATCTCTACTTCCTAAGTGATCGATGATACGATCCCTAACTACGGATTCCAAAAGTTTACCGACAATTGACGTTAAGCTAATGGGCCTATAATTGCTAGCTACTGCGCGGTCGCCTTTTTTAAAAATAGGTGTGACGTTAGCTAATTTGAAGTCTTCAGGAATAATCCCCGTTTCGAGTGACTGATTAAAAATCTTCGTTAAGGGGCCTACGATAACGTCTATCAAATGTCTGGGATAAAAAGCGTCAGGGCCTGGAGCCTTGCTAACTTGTAGCCTATCGATATAATGCGCAATCTCACTCTCGTAAACAGTTATTTCATCCAAAATAGTCTCGCTACTAAATGGAACGATATCGTCCACGTTGGGGACATTATTTACGTCTTCTACGGTAAAAACTGTCGCAAAAAAGTTATTGAAAATACCCGCCATCGCCTGAGCGTCAGAAGCCAAAGCGCCATTAACATCCACTAGAGGGCCTATGTTATCTTTTATCGGCTTACTATTATTAACGTATTCAAAAAACTTTTTTGGATTATGTTTACCATCCGCAGCTATAAGTATCTCTAAATTACGCTTGGCATTCCTAACTGATCTTTTAACCTGACGTCTAAGCTCGATATATCTATTAAAGTTAGCTGCCGTGCCACTGCGCTTATTAAGTCTAACGCTCGTTTATGAACTCGCCTATTTCCCTAGTCCACCACTTGGGCCTACGAGGAATAAACTCTCTCAATATTCCTAAAACTTTCTTTAAACGCCACCCAATGCAAATTTGTCATTACCCATAAATAAGTTATCCCAGTCCACTACTCTCATCCTATCCGCAAAACTATCAAAATTAGCCCTACGAAAATCAGAGACTTCTATTACGTTACTATCCTTGGTGTTTTCTATCAATAACTTATACCTAAGAATTTGATGATCACTACATCCTAAACTCTCGCCTACTTCTAAACCTTCGACTATATTCTCGCCGTTCGTCATCACCAAATCTAAAATATTATCACCGCGCGTTGGTTCGGTAACCATCTGTCGTAAAAAGTTATCTTCCATAAACTCGATCAATCTCAAACCCTCCTCATTACCAGTAAAAGTCTCATAATTAAGATTAGGGCAGTTAAAGTCTCCGACAATTATACTCTTCCGATTGTCAATAAAGTTACCAAGAACTGAGTAAAATCTAGTAATCTGTATCGAGGAGTTGAACGGGAGGTCTATAAACAACAACAACAAAATTAAAACTAATACTACACGCCCTAACTTCAACACATATCGCATTAATTGCTGCCGGAAAATCTAACTTAACCTCGATAGCCCTAAGGGAATTACAAATGTACAGCAAAATGCCGCCACCAAACCTATGTAACGTATCATTAGTAAAGAGTTTAAAACCCGGTATATCAAGTTCCCCCAACAAGTCTCGAGTCACGGTATTTAACCAAGTTTCAGTGATAGCAACTATATCGTTGTTGCCGGAATAAATTATCGCCTTAAATTCATTTAATTTATTTCTAATACTACGCGCGTTACAATAAAAGACGTTTAAGTTATTTTTTACCACGGGCCCGCGTTTCCCGGACTCACAACGTTTAAAGAAGGCTTCGACCTATACAGCTTTCGCACGTTTTCGTCTATTAACCTACCTAGCCTAGCATTACCTATTTCATTAAAATGCACCCCATCTTTTATAAAAAGGGTAGGATCACTGAATTCGGACCACAGCTTTACGAAGGGTACATTTTCCTCAGCTCAAATCTCTTCTAATTTATTATTCAAAAATATTGTTTTTGACGTAATCCTAAGACCCAACCCGTGCCTAGGGGTAATACCTAGAACTAAAGACCTATCTGACCTCGCCTTCAGGGACCTAATTAACCCCCTATATATCTCCAAAAGGTCAGGCACTCGTATTGGGCCTATACGAGTCGTTGCCTCCTACCATCGTCACCAACATTGAGTGACGGGAGGCAACGTCAATCCTATCCACTTCGTTTCTAACTCTGTCAACCCTTGCCCCTGGGAGACAGACCCTCCTCCTCTTGGTTGGATGCCGTTCAACGAACTCTTTGTCCATGTGGCGCACTAAAGAGTCCCCAATTAAAATAGTTTCCCCCTCATTCACGTCCCTTTCCAAATGGGCGAAAGGGTTCGAAACCTCGATAGCGGGGGGGATTTCTATCACCTAACGTACGCGGCCTAGCTCCACCCTTAACTTCTCTAAATCCCTCGCTATCTACTACTCTCGGACCAACCTTAACTCCATTCTCAACTCTATCCAACCTTCCCGACAAGCTACCTAAACTAGAAACTAGGTTACGCCCCTCACTCTTCAAATTACTAACGTCTTCAACGTTGGTATTGGTTCGGCTTCCGTCAAGCGTTGCAAGTCTCTCCGTTACCTCACGTACACTGCGTTTTATGTCAACTATTTCCTCAATTAACTCGCAAAAGAAACAAACTGATCTCTCGGTAATCGCCATAGGACCGCCGTTATAATCTTTAAGTTTCGAATACCACTAGTTTACCCTACACACACGACGCTTTCTGCGCCACAAGTTTAAGTTAAATTCAGCCGGCACCCTATGAAAACTTCTAAATCGTTAAAAACCACTAATATTCAATTACTCAACTATAACAACGTAAATATAAACGCAAGTATATAAAATTCAAAACTTTCCAGAAGTAAAATTCTCAGCAATATGCAAAAGTAGATGCAGTATCAGAGAGCTCAGGAAATGCGTCCGTTCAGTACAGTCTGGCTGACGAATGAGAAGAGATGTTTAGGATAGATTAAAAAAATTATAGAAAGGTAAGAAATCAAAACAGTTGGACGATAGTTGGAGGGTTGAGAGCGGTCACCCTTCTTTGGAACATGCTGAATGAAAGCGAACTTCCAGCAGGAAGGGAAAGTACTAGATGAAAGGCAAAGACAAAAGTGTTTTCATAGGCAGGGTGTCAACACAGAAGCACAGTTCTTAAGAACAACAGGAGGAACACCATCAGGATCGTACGCCTTCCTACTGCCCAGATAGGCAGGAAGAACACCTTTTGAAGAGATTCTAATTCAGACATAATTAATTAAGTCAGAGGGAGGAGGAGATGGAGTAACAGCACCGGAATCGTCCAGGGTTGAGTTGGAGGCGAAAGTTTGAGCGAAGCGTTCAGTTTTGTCAGGAGAAGAAACAGAAACTGAGCAGTCAGAATGGGAAAGGAGGAGGAGGAAAGTAGTAGTAAAGTTGAAGAGGTTCGTAGCTAGATGCCCGAAAGTGAGTTGAAATTGGATGCAAGTTTAATAGTGAACTACTACTAACCTTCCCCGTTGGCATCTTCCGTCTTCAGGTGACCCGAAAGTGGAAAAAACTCCTGAAGCTATTTCGACGAAATAAGTTTAAAACTTAAAAAAACTAATTTCACTTTCAAATTGATACAACTTTAACTTTTGTCGCTTACACTTCCTTGGAGGGAGTCACGTATGAAGAGAAGGTTGAGGGAAATGCTCTAAAAACTTAGATATTTAATATAAAGTACAAATAGACTTACTTTTAGAACAATATAAACTATCTGTTCAACTTAATGCAATTATAACACAATTAATATTCAACTAAAGTTATTTTTTTTCCTCCAGCTTACAGGAACACATTGCAAGGTAATATTCTCGATTATGTACCCGATTTTTATTTTGGTTTATGAGGAGAAAAATTCCATTAAGTTTTTTTTTTTTTTAATTCAAGTATTAAATTGTGGGTAAAATCTTTTTTTTTTTTTCCCTCACAAAATAGTCAGAGTTCGGTGGCTTTGTATCTTCTCGAACCGAAGACTTGCGAGTACGTGTTGGGTGTGGAAACTCCGTTGATTTGTCCGTTGCTTCAGAATACGGATGTCTTTGGTCTCTTCTCTCTTCCACAACCAATGGTAAATTGTCTCGTATTTCTGTATCCGTTTTGAAGTGGAAAACTCTCTCGAACTTCGAGTATTGACGCTTAATTCCTTCTTATTTAGGAACTGGACAAAACATCGCAAAGGAAGGGACGTGGTTCTGATGATTATGAGGAGGGAGGAGTAGTACCCGTAGGCGAAGGAACCTCTGAGGGGAAACATATCAACGAGTGACGACCAAAGCAAAACTAATTCTTAAATTTCCAAAGAAATATTTTGCCTGAAAGTTTTTAAATTTATTTTTGTACGTAAAACATCTTTAATACCAAGACTTATTTTTCCATAATTTATTCAGCAAGTTTAACCTCGGCAGTAAAAAGGTGTGTTTAAGCGCGTAACTTAAATATGTTGTTGTTATTGCTAGATTAAGAGATGCGCAGTTTTTGAGAGAGAATCCTTTTTCGAGTTATCTTCGTAGTTCAAATTTTGTTCACGATTTCGGCCTCGTCTTCATGATTAGAGTCTTTCACATCTGATAATTTTCTCCATTCCTCTTTGACAGTTCTTCCACATTTGTATAAGAAAAGAACGTTGTAATTGTTTTTATTTTATGAAACTGCAAATTGTGTTGGGGGTCTGATGCAATAAATTTTTATTTTTCCCGTTCCAGTTCATTACCTCCTCAGTAAAATGAAAGTTCCGAGAATAATTTTAGTTCCATTTATATTAATGCCAAAAAAAAAAGTTTGGAAAATAATAAATAAAGGGTATTAATGGGATGAATGTTTTCGTGACTTATCTCATTCTTCCACTGAAGAAAAAGAGTTGTAGTACAACTTTAAAATTTAAACCTACCAAAAAAATAATAATAATACTTCATTGCTTCTTGAAGCTTTTTAAAATTGGATAAATGTTATCGAAAGCTTCGTAAATTTCTTGCTTTACTTTCGCCCCTGCAAAAAAGAAATACCATTAAAATGGGGAAATAATGAGACGTGCTCTACTCAAAACCTAACCAAACTGAATGCGATCAGTTATTTACCTGTTAAAACGACTTTTCCCGATACAAATATTAATAGTACGACCCTAGGTTTCACCATTCGGTAGATGAGACCAGGAAACAACTCTGGTTCATAGCTGAAAAAGGAGAAATTCTTGTAGGGGTAAATAATAAAATTGTATGTATACAGTATACCGTATATAATCAAATCACATCACATCACATCATCCACTTCTGAACATTTTCGTCAATTTGCACTCTCAAAAACCCTCGCGCATAGTCCCATGAAAAGGAGTCATATTGATGACTCACCATATTAACCCATTTGTAGAATTTTCTACTGATAAAACTGTCTGTGATGCAATAATGACAAAGTTTTGTCGGTAGGAAATTCTACCAATGAGCACTAATGGGTTAATACCTTTTAGTGTTGAAAATTTTCAGACTGAAACCTTCCCATGAAAATGGATTAGAGGGAAAAAAAAAAAAACTTGCATGGTCATCACTCACTTTTCGACTTCAAAACCTCGACAGTGAATTTGCTCCTTCAGTTATGCCAAAGAAAACCAATATGGCTTCTTAATGCTATTAACTATTTGGTTTTCTTTCAAACAGATAAGAGGTTATTACATTTTAATAGCCCCACCACGAAAATCTTCATAAGAAACCTGTATTCAGAGCGGAGAGAGTTGAATCTCTCTCTCAGCAATACATTATACGCGTTACAGAATCCTTACTATTAAATAGTGTTAATATTTTACCATTCAATATATACAGGGTGTTTCAAATATCCCCTGGTTTACAGAGGTCGACCGTGATAAAACGGATGGACACACTGTCTAAGTTCGGTTTGCAAACCAATTTAGACGATGCAAAAGGTTTAACGTCATGCAAACGTCATTAGTACAAATGTTTTTATAACTGATGAATGTGGTGTCTGTGTCGACCATCTCCAGATGGGATAAATTTCACCAAATTGTGTTCATCCGTTTCAAATGAATACCTCAAGCGACTTTAAAAGCGCGCGCGCATACATATACAGGATGAATTTCACGATTAAACACGTGAAATGAATGAATTATGCCATCCCACAAGAAAAATGATTCCAAGGCCTTTCGTGTATTCAGAAGTACACCTCGTCAGGGTTTGCATCATACACACATATAAAACAAGCACACAGTAAAATGAACTTGGTTATATTTTCAGTAAATTACATCTCGCATAAGTGGCCCCAAACCCACAGATATCAAACTAATTAAATAAACCTTTAAATTACATGGACGCGCTCACCCAGTCATACTAAAGGTCATTTGATACCTGCCCAAATCTGTTTTAAGTACAACTTCACCAGTTCAAAAAGGATTATTTTTACACATTGTTCTCTTCTTTGAAGACTGAAATAACTAAAAAATGTGAATGGAGAAATTTCTCCAATAAAGGTTTTTTCACTTCAACGAATCGACGCACGAGGAAAAAAAAAGTGGTTTTAGACCACCAGTCACGAACTGGTCAAAGCATCTTAACCCTTTAATGACGGATGGTACCTTAAGGTCCACCAGAAATAATAATATAAATTGTACTACAATGCCTCGTTTCTATAAATGTTTCTACGTGTTTATATATAGATGTCATTTAGTTGTTGAGAAAGGAACCCAAAATGTGTATCATTTCAGTGACTAGTTACTAAAATATTTAGTTTTGAATAACAATAAAACATACGTTCTGGTAACAAGAGTGACCGCATATGCTGCGGACTAGTCCTTAAAGGGTTAAACCCGAAAACCAGACCGCAACGAAGACCTCGCTTAACAAAATCCACCCCCGTCAACTCCTTTCACTGCTTCTAATCAAATTAAAATCCCTTGAACTTGAGTTAAATAGAAGGTTCTCTTTACACCCTGATCAACATTCGTTTAAGTTCTTATAAAAACTTTTCCTGACTGAAATTCATCCATTATTATTTAAACATCCACAATGTCTATTTTTAATAGACATTGCAAATGTTTAAATAATAATGGAAGAACTTCAGTCAGGAAAAGTTTTTAATATTTATAAGCAACAACAAAAAACAAAATGGTGGTCAGGATGTAAAGAGAACCTTTTATTTAACGTAACTGTTGTTTAACCTCTTTTGTGATGACAAAGGTCATGTGACGGAGGGGAGCTACACCTTTACGTGGGATCCAATCTATCTACGGGTCACTACATCTAAACGTAGAGGATGATCATCACCCATCCTACTACTGAACACTGCTAACCTTCGGGGAACGGTGTTGCCAAGTGACAACGTCGTCTACAAATGCATGCCTTTTCGCCACAAACAAAACGATCAGTATACATCTAAACTTTACCTGCTGAACTGACTGTGAGTTAAGACGAGCCCTTCCAGTCTGATTGCAAACTTAACATCGCAACTTCCAACCATATTTTGAATTTTGAACTCTATGAATTTTGCCTTTAAAATGTAAAACACAGTCAATTAATACCTACGATAACTACAGATTAAGTGTGTCGAGGTATTTCCAAGAAACCGAGACAAAAAATGTACAACAAAAACTTCGCTGTTAAAAGTTACACAATAAGCTAAAGTTTTTAACTTCTAAAAAAAATAATGCATCTTGGCCACATTTGAAGTCGTTAAGTGAGGCAAATTATTTGGAGTTACTTCATGAAATGCCACAATTTATGACCATTTGACAGAGGACAAATCAATCAGGCCAATTAGTTTTAAAAAAACTTTACTTACTGGAAACCCAAGTTTCTGAACTATTCTTGCGTATTTCCTAGCTGCTAATCTTGATTCTTCTTCACTTTTGGCTCCTGTACAAACCATTTTCCCGGAGGAGAAAATGAGGGCGGTGGTTCTCGGCTCTCTTATCCTCATGATAACTGCTGCAAACCGTTTTGGATTAAATTCTGCATTTCTGGCGTGAAGAGCAATTTTCTTCAAGTCAAGTTTGCAACCGAGACTCACTGTAGATACGATGTTCCTGCAAATAAAAATTATACAAGACTTCACCAACAGACTTCTTTTTTTTGTGTATCATTTATAATCAGTCACCTTGGATAATATTAATTTTTAAGGTTAAAACAACTCACTGTAATTTTGGAATGATGTCTGGGTCAGCTGGCGTCATTGGATTAGCAGAACCAAGAATTCCAGGACTTGTCACTGAACCAAACATTCCTGAACTCGGCCCATGGGGTCCAACACTGGGTGACGTTAAGGTCTTAGAAAACAAAAGTATGAATAGAGACGAGTAAACACTGGCTAATGCACGATACTGGATATCGGCTGTACATTTGTTAATGTAATATTATTGCTAGGGATCATGTCCAGAATGGAGTATGATAACTGCAGTAGGTTTTTTTGAGCATATACTGTATATGTCGTGGGAGAATAGGATTTAAGTTCTCTTGGATCAAGAAAAATGTTGATAAACAAGGAACTACCTGTGGGTTAGCTTAGCCACTGATAAAAATGCCTACTTAGGATAATTCAGCTTAGGCTCACTGTAATTTAGGAAACATTAAATAATATTCTAAATTAGGCTACACTTACACCTTGACAGAATTCATCAACTGGGTCATTTCATGGTGCCATTCACAACATTCGGAGCAATTTTTTAGTATACATGCATTCAACTAAAACCCCAAAATTCATATCAATTATGTATTACATTCATACATGATTAATTCTACAAGTTCTGAACAATAGCAATCTGTGATAAAAACTAGTGGAAAGGAGTCTGTACCATTAACTGGGGATACTTGGGACAGTGGGTAACTTGGGACCCCTGCAAAGAGGATGAAAAATGATTCAGAATCCTTTTCTCTCTTACAAGACAAGGAATTGCTTGAGAAAGTCTTGTAAGAGACAAAAGCAGTCAGAATCATTTTCATTTTCTTTAAGGGTTATATCACAGGCTAAAAATGATTACTATGATTGTTTACAAAACTTATCTTTATTAAAAGAGACTACTGTTAAGCACAGTAGCATTTCTTCTTTTTATTTACCAAACTTAACACTAATGGAATTAAAAAAAATCTAAAACCTGTAATGGCAATTAAAACAATTGTGACGTTTTAAATTAAGCTACACTCTGAACTAAATATTATGATTATTAAAGCATCACCACCTCAGGCCCTCTCCTCTAAAATTCTGAGATTATAAAAAATTATGAAATACAAACAAATAAAAATGACAAACTACAGTATACCCAAGATCAACCTACTGGTTACTGTATAGGCCTATATATTTTTTCATTTTTGGTAACCATTTAATTTCAAGTATCCCTCAAATAGGGCCTACATTATTGAGCTTTTACACACATGGATACTGCCTAAGCTTAACTACCAAAATTTAAGCCTACACTGATAATGATATATTGTCTTCATCTATTGTACTGATATTTAATTCTCAGCACATACAAGATAGCTCTACACACTATCTTAATTGAAAGGGTTTAAAGGACACTATAATTTTTCTAGCTGCATTTTGCTACTTACAGGGGTCTGAGACTGCATTAAACTGTGAGGTGTCATTCCAGAACTAAAACCTTGTTGTTGCGCAGATTGCTGTTGCTGCTGAGCGGATGGTAGAATCATTTCTTCCTGCTCCGACTGATGCATTGGGGTACCAATGCTGGGGATGCTAAACCCAGGGGATGGAAGCATGTGATCCATCTTTAAGATTCTTCTGGGCTACAAATGTAACCAAATCAACATATAAAAAGAAAAACTAATTCCTTTGAATGAAAGTCCTGAAATACAGTACAGAATTATTTAATATTTATTTATTAATAATGAATAACCCCCTTTCAACCTATATCACCTGAAAAGCATTGCGTACAAAATGGAATTTCAACTGAGAATCTGTTCATACATAGCTACTTTGTTCAATTAATCTGTTAAGCCCCTAGATGAGGATTATTTTGCTTAGAAAAAACAAACACTCTTGATGAAACAATAAAAATTGGATTAAATATGCCAAAATAAGTTAATTACAAAAATTTCAAAATATATATCTTTTTTTTTTTAAATTAAGCTACAACTATTTGGGATAACATTAAAGCTGCTCTGTTTGTTAAAAAAAAAGTCAAGACCTAATAACAGTTTATACTTCTTTGTAGTCACCAAAGTCAACACACACTAGGCTACACCTACCTTACACCCAGATGTACCCTGAATTGAGTGTAGTAACCAATGGTACAACAGTTTAATTCATCAACATTTAATTTTGAATTAGCAAATAACTTATTCTGCATATACAATCAGTTAAAAAGGTCCTGCCATGAAACTCCATGTACCCTACTTACATCAATAAGAAAACAGGGAGTTTCAAGACAATTTTTTTAACTGACTGTACACATATATATAAAGTTAGATTACACAGGCCTGCGAATGAGGACTTTGTAAGAGTTGTTTTCTTACTAATAACCAATTTTATATAATTAAACAACGCTAATTTTGAATAAGGTGCCCATTTTTTTCTATAAGGTAAGGATTTTCTGCAAACTGGAAAGGAAAAAACAACATAAATAAATATTATTTATTTCAATTTACATTAGGTACAGTACCTATTTCACTTTGTTATACTAATTACAAATGCAAACAACTTTAAAAAGAAAGAAGACTATTAACGTCAATTACATATTCATCTTTATTTGTCCTGAGTTTTCTTGAGAGATCTATGCCTTTTAGTCTCAAATGTACGTGCTGTTCCTTTTCTTTATGTAATAATTCTGGAGTATCCCATTTCAACATCCAGCAGTAATCAGCCATCATGCTGATGTCTCACCTTCCCTGATATCTCTTCCCCATTTCTTTGATGTCTTGGTGAAACCATTCTCCTTGTTCTTCGCTGAGTGCTCCGAGATTCTCAGGGAAGTAATCTAAGTGTGAATGTAAGAAATGTAATTTTAAACTTGTATTACAACCCAACTCTTTGAACTTATTTGGCATGTTGTCTACAGTGTTTTGGTGATTTGGGTCCTTGTTGTTCCCCAAATATTTGTTAACATCCTTAAAAGCAATCCATGCTTCTTTTTCAAGATTGTTCATCGTTCTTTCAGTGTTCATCCAAAGTCAGTTTTTTAATCTGGGGACCAACAAAAATTCATTCGTTCAATTTTGCTTCCAAAAGAGTTGGGAATTTACCACACAGATACTAAACATTAAAACAATCTCCATCTTCATCCAAGGCCTCAACAAATTGCTTCATCAAGCCCAATTTTATGTGAAGCAGAGGTAAAAGAACTTTTGTTTGTGTCAACCAAATTCTCACATTGAATGTTTTTAGAACCAGGTGTCAGGTTGACTGTGTGGCCATTCCTTTTTTATCCAGTGCTGAGTTCTTGCTCGACTATCCCATTCACACAAAAAACATGGAAACTTCATATAACCTGGTTGTTGACCTAACAACATACAAATCACTTTTAAGTCTCCACAAAGTAGCCAACTGTGTTCTTTGTATTTAATCTTGGCTAGAAGCAGCTCAAGATTTTCGTGTTTGCTTCAAGTGAACCAAATGAGCCACAGGAATGGATGCATACAAGTTACCATTGTGGAGGAGGATGCCTTTTAGACTTCTTTTGGAGGAATCAATGAAAAGTCTCTACTCATTTGGGTCATAGACTGCAGTGCCTAGCTTAAGTATTAGTTCCAAAACATTGTTGCACTATACCAGTGAATTTTCTTGAGAAAAATGTTGGATGAATTCTTTTCCTCAGTTTCTGTACCAGTAAAATGATGTCCCAGGAGAAAGCAAGTTCTTTGCACAAAGTCTGGATCCCAAAATCTCTGAAGAATCCTTTGGGACACACAAATCTCTTACCAAATCATTAAGTTCACTTTGTGTAAACAACTGGGGTTCACCAGATATTTCAGTTTGAAAACAATCAATATCATCGTTTCCATCATCATCAGACACCGAATCAGATGGTTATATCAAGAGTATTTGGCTTAGGAGGTACAGGTATACCAGGTCCATGAGCAACAGAAGTTTTTGGCTAAAAAATATCTTGCCATTGTTTTTTCACAGTAAATTTTCCACAAATATAATGGAAAATGTTTGGGCTATTTACACACCCTCTGGTTGCCATAGCAACAAATAAACAAATTTCAAGAGAGAAATATAGTCAACATGCACCTTTGAATAATAAAGAACTATAACCTTGCACACACTAGACAGACTGACTCATCTCATGGTTTGTCAATCACTTATATACTAGCAGTGTGTTTCTCAAATGTTCTAGAAGATGCTATGATGTCACTTCTGATCTGGAAGCATTTATAGGCAGTAGTTTAATAAAAATTTAATTGAGTCAATTTTAATGAAAATTACTTACATATGTAATATGAAATATGACATTTTGTAAAAAATCTGTACGTGATGGTGAAAAATGAATATTATTTTCGGAATCAGTGTGCAAAAATTACTATACAAGTGATAAAATATTTCGCACAACAAAATCATCGCAGGCCTGTGTTGTGTATTTCAAGAATGGCATGGCAAGTTAGGGATGTACCGATATATCGGTATCAGTAGATTTTTAACAGTATCGGTATCAGCCAATATTTCAAAAGTATGATTTTTCCAAAATTATGAATAAAAGACTATTTAGAAGATTGAATTTCCTCTATTTTATTGTTTTATCACTTCACATAACTCATTATTTTTTCATCATAGCCTTTTATTTTATTTTAATCATAGCCTAGGTCCTAAGAAATGTAGCACATAAGTTTTACCCAATTTTCTTTTCAAATGGCCAATCAAACAAGTGTAAATCCTTTGAGAAATAGATATAAAGCCTAGAAAACCAAAAAACTATCTTGTAGTCATCGCTCACAATATTAACCCAGCTAGCTGGTTAAAAACGCATTTACTAAGTCCAACATAGGCCCGCAGTCCAATTGTATAACAAACAAAACTATGACATCCAATGCAGTGTTGCCATCTTTAATGAAAAGGATTATTGCTTAGTTGCTAAATTTTCAACACAGAAAATAAATTATGAATATGTTACAAAAATATGACAAACTAATAAACCCTAGCTGGATATCAGTATCAGTTATCAGCTGATACTATTTTTAATATGAGGCATTCAATGTCAAGTGTACACACCTTATGTCAGGTCATCTCACTGATTTTAATGATTTTTGGTGTGGTAGTTGGGTATGATGAGTAATGACCCCCCCAAATTTGGGGTCAGCAGCATAACCTCATGATTTTGAAAGGTCATAACTCAGGATCTAATGGATGGATTTTAATGATTTTGGTGTCAAAATGCTCAGAAAAGACAGCAGAATAACTTTAATTTTATGCACAGTCTGTGTACATTCCATTAAAAAAAGTTGCATTTATATTTCACCTTTGACCTTGACCTCAAGTCAGAGTTCAAAATTCAAGGTCATGAAAATTGGCATAAGTAAAGACCTTTAGATGAAGCATATTCAAGCAAAAAATTGGAGTAGGATCTCCATGGGTTTGCTTTCCACAAGCATTTGAAATTGTGCATGTTGAAATTTTGAGCATTTTATTTAAGATAACTTCACAAATAGTTCATATATATGTATGTATATAAATATATGTATATATGTATAAATACAGCTACATTCGTGGTTTGATAAATAAACTGCATGTACTAAGATTTTTGCAAATATTAAGGCATTTGCTGCTCTAAAAGAACAATAATTTTCATCACAGTACCTACATAATTTGTATATTTAATCATGTTAAATTTGTGTGTGTTCAGGTTTTGACTACATGCTGATAAAATGTCATCAAAATATTGTTGTGATTCATTCAATTCCCACAATAAATTAAAATCTTCTGTTCTTCAGCCTGCTTCACAATCACTGATAAAAAAATTTCCAAATCATTTGAAGCCAGGCCAAAAGTTATGTTCATCATGCAGAAAAAAATTTTCCTTACCTATTTTACAAGTTCAAAATATAGCAGAAGCAGAAATATTATCATCAAGCTCGTCTGATACTACTATGAAAACCATGTCATCAGATGATGTTTTTGTTGACAAGGAGGCTGAATTGTCACCAATGAATGAGACAATCGCCATGATTGGGGAAAGTCCAATTGTCAAGTGCAAGATTCAAAGAAATGAAGTGTACCTCCCAACAAAAATGGCAAAAAAACAAAGTTCAGTAAGAAGACACTTAGATATGGTAGGTGAAATTCCTCAAGAGCCAGGTCCATCAAATGTAGACAAACTGTCCAAGCCAGTAGTAGTTGTCCAAACATTGAAAGATAAATATCAAAACTCAGATAAACATGACCAAATTATGATTCTAACTATTTTTGCACCATCAATGAGTGTAAGAAAACTAATTCAAGAATTTAACTGTTCACAAAGAGTCAGGCTCAGCAGCTTGCAAAAGAAAAGGAAGTAATGTCATCACCGAATCCAAAGATGGGAAGGAATTGCCACTGGAAGTAACTGACTGTTAAAGTTTTTTAAAAATTATGTAATAAGTAGACAAATGGCAGGCAAGAAAGACTGCATAACAATAAAAGAAAATGGTGAATGAAAAAAATATCAAAAGAGGTTAGTTTTATGTAATCTAAAAGAAGCATATCAACAATTTAAGTTTAAGTTTCCAGCTCTCTATATAGGATTTTCAAAATTTGCGATGCTATGCCCCAAAGAATGTGTTTTGGTGGGAGCAAGTTGGACACATAGTGTGTGCATCTGCACAATTCATCAGAATGTTAAGTTAATGATGACAGGTTCTAGAATGGCAGAAATTACTGTGGGGGATTTGTAAATTCTCCATGTTTTTGGATCAGCCTTTCCATCTCAACCAGATACTTTTATTTTAGGGACATTCTTGTCTAATGATAATTAGGTATGGTAGGGTAAGTGTGGTTATTATTATTATTATTATTATTAATTGTATTTATTTAAATACCAGTATGTATTAGATTAGGCAAAAGATGTAGGGTTAGATAGGTAATTACTAAGTATTTTGTATTTTGGGATTTCAGCGGGTTTCAAAGGTTTTTGTGTACTGGCCAAATAGTTAATTTATTATAAAGAAGGACCGATAGACCAACGAGTAGTGGTGGGAAGGAAAGATTTTTCAGAGGCCAAAGTAAAGCTATATATTACAGAAATATCCAATATTTACCCTGAGCTTCAATACCCTATGACTATGTTGGGCTAAAAATAGTCTTGGGGACAGGATCCCTTCTCCCCATTATCCACCAGAATGTCTACTTGGCCATGATCCCTCTCTCTCTCTGATTTCATAGAGGAATAAAAGTTTATTCTTTTCCCTGTCCTGGAACAAAGATAAGTAAAATGTAGTTATGTCCACTAAGTCTGAACTTAAGCAATTAACGAAGAAAATGTAAGACTAAAGGTGTATTATAATCAACAAAATTATTATTATTTCCTGAACCCAGTAACAGTAGTTACAAGAATTAAGAAATTACTTTAAGTAGAAAAGAGAGAGAAAACCAAATCCAAGAAGAAACTAAATTTGTCTATTTTCAACTAGTTATTATCCATCGAGAGAAGAATATTGATAAAACAACTAAAATGAACATGAACTGAATATAAACCCATTGTACTGTAAGTTACGCACCATCCACCTTGAAAGTAAGAGAACATCAGTTATGTTAATTTGATAAATACCGTAAGACTGTAACTCCACTAACCTTAGGATTTGGAGTGTGATTAAAAACATTTATTTAAAAAAAATATATATAAAGTTGATAAGTACTTGGTTTTATAATATTAACAAATGGGTTTAAGGTTTTTTATTAGCTATAGTTTTCTAGTGATAGGCTGAGGACAGGAAAAGATTACTTTTTGTCATGGTTGATGGGAAAAGTTTGGGAGTGGGATAGTGATGTGAGACGTTTTTTATTGTGTCGTTTTTTTTGTTTTTTTTTTGTCGTTTTTTTTGTTTAAAACGAAGGTAGTCTGTTTTTTTTGTTTTTTTTGTTTTTTATTGTTTTAAACTTATTCCATATTTTTTTTCCTTTAATCTAATAAGTATATTAGTATTACCTATAATTTACTATACTACCATGCTTATACGGTTATACCTAGTATATATACTATATAGTCATCTTTTAGAAAAATTGAATCACGCAAAAAGTATATAATAGAAAGGAAAAACAAACCCTCATTTTTTATATGTATATATATTTTTTAACTAGAACATAAAACATTCTTCCTCGTTTCAAACAATATACATAATTGTGATTGGCAAGAGTACCAGTATATATATTCCAGATAGAAAAGGAAAATATTCACCTTTTTTTGAACCTTTTTGTTAACCTACATTTCCATGGAAGAATCATCACTAGATTGGGTAGAGCATATATGCTAGTTTCAATATCACAGGTACTGGTATAATATCCATAATACTGGTATAAAACAATAGATATAATTGTGATTGGCAAGAATACCAGTATATATATATATATATATATATATATATATATATATATATATATATATATATATATATATATTCCAAATAGAAAAATAAAAAAAATATAAATATTCATCTCTTTCTTTAACCTTTGTGTTAACCTAATGCTGTTTAACTTTCATTATCTGATTCTATTTCCATTGAAGAATCATTATCACTAGATTGATTAAAGCAAATAGTTTCAATATCACAGGTACTGGTATTTATTGCAGATTTGGATGTTGACGAAGCCAATGTAGCACCATGTTTTACTTCACTTTCTTGGAATTTTGCATTTTGGGATATAATCATATAAATACTAGCTTTGCTGCTCTGTCTGTGCTTAATTGGTTTCTTTTGGCTGTATGGATATTACTGTATGTGCTAAATGATCTCGGAGGTAATGAAAGGGCGAAATAGAGGTGTATGAGTTTGTGTAGGTATATATGTGAGTATGCATGCGTATGTATCTGGAATTCTGGATGTATGCATGTGTATGGGGTATACAATAGATATAAATGTGTATATAAGTATTTATGTATATATTGGTATATATGTATATGGGTGTATGTGTATGTATATATACAGTATATATGGATGGTCTCGTGGGGGGGGGGGGGGGGGGGGGGAATATGTCATCGCGGGTCTAAAGGATAGTTAAGTGGGAGATTCAAAATCCGAGGCATGGATGGGAGAGTCCTGGGAAGGTTGGACAATGGGCAGTCAGCTCCCAGCCAGTGTTCTCGCAAGTTTAATGGATCTCAAGATACAAGACTTTCAGTGCAAGAAAGAGGCGTTTTTTCTGTAAATAGGCTGAAAAGGTCATTCTATACTGGTTCATATGGCCTATTTTATTATTTATTTATTTATTTTTATAATATATATCATTGCAAAAGTATAATTAAATTGGCAATATCTATATTTAAAAAAAAAAAAAAAAAAAAAAAATGGTTTTTTTTACATCACTAGAGTGGGATCAATATGTCCCCAATTATTTACATATTAAAATAGTGTAATAGAAACAAAGTAAAAATAATTAAAAATCCAGAAAATTGACAGTTTGCCTTTTTGTAACATTTTTTTTTTATCAGATATCCTTGAGATTGGTGGTTGGTTTGGTTGACCTAGACCAGGGGCCTTCAACCTTTTTTAGCTTACCACCCACTTTTTGATAATTAAAATGAACTTGCCTTAGGGCAAAAAAAATAAATCATCATAATTAATAAAAGAAAAAAGAAAATAAATGTTTAATTACCTTTAATGAGAGCCTTGTGGTTGATGCTTGCTAATTAAAACTAAGTTGGGGTTTATTTTAGTAGGAAACAAATGAAGATCTCCTCTCTCTGCTATATTCAAACGATTTCTTTCCTTGGTAAGAATATGGTTCACTACACTGAATCCTGATTCAACCAGATATGAGGTAGGGAAAGCTACTAGTAGAGTGGAAATCTTATTCCATAAATGTGGATAGAGCTTGGGTATTTTTTTGTTCTGCCAAAGTTGTAGGTATCCACCTTCTTTGAAATTTGCTTTGCACTCAGTGTCATATTTTAATTGCAATAATTCCTCTTGACAGGTAACCTCAACATCACATACGTTTATAATAAAAGGAGTCTCCATCCACGCATCAACTTTAAGGTTGATAATGTCTTGAATACGATTTTCTGTGTCAATTTTTAGTGCATCAAGATGACTACTATATTTTTCCAAGTCACTAGCTGTGAGATCATCTTTGATTGATAACAATCAATTCAATTTTCTTTTATTGTAGAACAGATGTAGATTGTAGAAGAAAACAATTGTGTTTGTGTGTGCATACGTGTGTGTGATCTTAGTGCTAACTATATTTTTCGTCGATTTAGATCGGGTCTTTTGAAGTCTAAATTTTCATATTTACCACACCCTTAAGTGAATCTAATTACAGTTTTCATGAAAACTTTCTACCGCCCACCTAAAATCACAATTCGCCCACTAGTGGGTGCTACTGCCCAGGCTGAAGGCCCCTGACCTAGATGCAGGCCCGGATTAAGGGTATGGAGGGCCTAAGGCTAATGGGAAGGAAGGGCCTAAATATATGCAACACAAATTCATAATCCGTAATAGCACATACATTAATGATTAATCACACAAACTATGACAATTTGACAAATGTAGTTATTTTATTCCAATACACAAATTATCCAATATACAAATATACAATATACACTATTATTCCAATAGACAAATTATAGTTTTATTATAAGTGACTAAAGCGAGTGCGACTACAGTCTACACACACGTACTCAAAGTTTCAAACATAAATGTGCACTTTCCTGGCCTTGGCTGTGGCAAACTCATGAATGATATCATCAAAGTTCAATGATCTCAGAATTTCACTCTCAATACTCAACAGGGACAAGGCAGTCAGATGATCTTGATTCATGGTCGATTGCAAAAAGCTTTTGACCCTTTTCAGAAGAATGAACGTTCCCCACTACAATTACTGATCATCAGTGACAAATACAGCAGTAATGCCATTTCAACATTTGGGAAACATTCAATCATGTTGGATTCAATTATAATGCGGTACATCCAGACAGCTTGGCTTTCATCATCTTCCTTCTCAATATTTGAGGACGACATAAAAGCAACAAATTGCTGAAATTCCTTGGTGAAATCTACTGGTAGATCATCTGGGTATTTGTGACACAGATTTTTTTTATGCCTTCACTCACTTGTGCATTGGACATATCAGGCGACACATTTGTTAGAACACAAAGTTTTTCAACATCCTCATATTTCTTTATCCCGCACTCTAATTCACTTTTCAATTTGTCAATGATAGTGCTGAAGGTATTGACTCTGAAATCCTCTTTGGCGCTGAATGTGTGAGCAGTTGCATCATCACATGTCTTTCATCTCTTATGGCATTCAGCTGATTTGTATTCTTCGTTATCAGTTCTTTCCATCCCCCGAGCCTCATACTCATCAAATGTATCCCGCAATTGTTGAAGAAGTGTTTCCAGACTCCTCAGTAGGCTTACACCAGTGGCAATGTCAATCTGAGCACTTTGCAAGCTTAGACTGCATCTGTTGAATGGCTGAAGGATATCACTCCAGACCTCATACAAAATACCAGTCTCCAAAGTGTACATCACATCAATCAGATTCTTTGCATTTTTCTAGTTGCTGGTTTTTGTGATTCATCACAATTGATTTTCTCCAGTGCTTCAGGATGTTGCAGTATCCCAGAACAAGTGCATTTACAGCTTGAGCATTGGCACTCCACCGTGTCTCGGAAAGTGATTTAGGCACCAGGCATCCCTTTGGAAGTGAATCTGTAAGAATTCTCCAATGGCTGGTTGATGCAGAGAAAAAGTCATATAATTCCTGGACGAATCCAAAAAATGAAACTGCTTCAACACAACAATCCACAGCAGATTGGCTAATGAGGTTGAGTGAGTGTGCAGCACATGGTACATAATCAGCCAATGAATTGCGCTCTTTTATCTTTGCCTGCATTCCTGAATATTGACCACTCATATTGCTGGCATTGTCATAGCTTTGGCCATGACAAAGACTGATGTCAATCCCATTTTCACTCAGAAAATCAAGCAAGTACAAGGCAAGATTCTCCCCTGTGTGGCTAGAGATGTTGATGAAGGTCATGAAATGTTCAACTGGTCCAATAGGGAGCACATAACGCAAGATAACAGTTAATTTATCTACATGTGACACATCCAGTGTTGAGTCAACACACACTGAAAAATACCCTGCACCCTTGATCTCATCAACAATGGTCGATAGTGTCTTCTTTGCCAGCAGTGCGATGAATTCATCACAAATAGTCTTTGATATATATAATGTATGTCCTTTTCCACGATTAGTATATTCATTGATGTGCTGAGCCAAGAAAGGGTCAAACTTAGCAACTAGCTCCAGAATGCCAAGATAATTTCCATTGTGTTTTGATCCAATAGTCTCATCTGAGCCATGGAATGGCATACCTCTCTCAGCAAGAAAAACTATGGTTTCAACTATGCATCTGAGGACATTCTTCCAATAGGAACGAGTTTCCAAAAACTGTTTTTCAATTTCGGCATCAATTCTGCCACTGAGTTTCTTTCAGTTATGGTATGTGCCAAGTGACAATGTATGCTGCTCACTCATTGCATGATTGCCAATGTATGACATATTTTTCCAATCATTGAAGCCTTCACAGAACAATCCACCTTTTCATGGATCGGAAAACAGTAGCAATAAAAACAGTACACTTACTTTGTTTTTGGTGAATATACCAGCCATTCTCACTTGCCAATCTGTTTGTTGGGCTGCACATATTCAAATAGTGATTTTGTCAGATAACGATTCTGTTTCGGGTACTCACACTGAAATGGGGGCGCGATGCCAGTAAATGTATTTGTGTAAAGATGCATTTGCGTTACTCACCTACCGGATACTCTGTTAGTGGGATCACGGCAGCTGCTGCTGGTTGCTGAGATGGGAGATTTAGCTGCCAGTGAAGACCATCCAGAGGGCCTTCAATTGAGTAAAAATAATCCTTTGACTTCAGCACCACCCGCACTGCTAAGAATGAGAGAAATGAGGTGAGCAAGTTCCCAATTTTAGTATGGTTGAGATTATGTCAGATAGGTGGCTCCTACCAATTTGAAACTGGGTTCTCACCTTTAAGATCTCTGGGACATAGCCAATCTGCCTCTTTTAAAGACTTACTCTTCGGCTTATGGTGGGAGGATTTAAGAAAAGTAAAATGTCCTTTGCCTAATTTAATCAACGAAACAACAATAACACTTACAAGGTTAACTGCATCAGCAGGCAAGTTTTTACAGGTAACTAAAGAAAATATGAACAATGTTATTGATCATACACCAATTTTTATTCAGAACCAACTAAGCACTTGAAAAAAAATATTACTACAAAACAAAAGAAACAAACATCATTAGTCCCATACCACACACAAAAATGTCAACATAAAATAAAACCATTAAATTATTGTCCATTCCATCACCAGCCCATTACCACACAAAGGAGACAAGACTTACAGAAAAAAAAAGGGAACTTACATAACTAATACAAAAAAACAGAATATTAGTCACTAGGGCAAGGTCAATGAGTGTTTACCCAAATTGCATAAACCTGATAAGTCCCAGATGTGTCATTTTAAACTCCACTTTATATCACAATCATTAAAGGTATTCTTGGCTCAATCAGTGCAAACAAAAGCAATGTTTATAACAAAAAATATGTGAATACTGGCTTCAGCATTTGTGCAGGTATTGGGGAAGAAAAAGCTTTGTCCAAATTCACTTCAATAAGCAAATGTTCCAGCCAAAAACAAATCCCTGATAAAGAGAAAAAACCAACAAACATTTAGAGATTATCCCCCCAGCAGTGCCATCAGTGGACCCACAGGAATCCATGAGTACAATGATTCCAGAAAAGGGAGCAAAATTAACAATGATAAAATAATCATTAAGGTTCTAAAATTTTGGGATGTGTATTTGCATTAATATGTTGCTCATAAGGCAGTTAAAGGTACAATTTAGTTCACAGCCTAAGAAAGCTCAAAATCCATTGTGATGCATATTGATAACTGAAGTTAGGTTTTTCAACAAGGTCTTAAAAAAGGAAATCAGGCATTCAAAAATGATTATGATATTTACATGATAATTTTAAGTGATCCAAATATGTGAGACATGGTTCTTATAGCTAATGGTTAAGCAATACAAAATACCAATGGTAAAAACAAGACTATAGGATCACCTACCACACCATCAAGGAGAAGTGAGATGCTTTCCCATCTCTTGAAATGGGCATATGATTGCCTCAAGCTTCTGTCTCTATACTGAGAGAATTTCAAAGCTGTTATAATCAGGCATATGATTGCCTCAAGCTTCTGTCTCTATACTGAGAGAATTTCAAAGCTGTTATAATCAGGCATATGATTGCCTCAAGGTGCTTATTATTCTCTATATTGAGAGAATTTCAAATCTGTTATAATCAATTAAAAAGAGAAGAAAAACATTTTTACTAACTCCCAATAGTGGAGTTTCCACCAACTTGGGGTGTTAACCACACCATCTCAACACTTTGTCAATGAGAAGTCTGAATCAAGATTCTGGCAGTCATGTGGGCCCTTCTCAGTCCAATATGCAATAAGATCCTTCGATGTGATGTCCCACTAGCCTGGATCATTGGAGAAGTGCAATGTTCTGGCATCAGTATCACCATCAGTGGGAATGTCTGTAGAGGAATGGAGTGAGCCAACTGCAGCTGCAGAAGTTAAATGAGGCTGGTCCTGTTCTTCATCAGGACCAGGTGCAGGCTGTGCAGCATGTTCACTTGTGTTGGTTGTCGCCTTACTCGCCTGAACTTCTTCACCAGACTTAGACTTAGTAGTGAAAAAACTTAGAAAAGAGGGAATTCCTTCCAGTGCAGCATCTTGTCATTTTTTTCCTTTGTTCAGCCTCCTTCAACTTTTGCCACCCTCCTTTCTTCGACATGTTATTGAATCAATGTTTGCACGCAGACAGTCTGAAAGGAAAACAAGTTAATTTAAACAACCATGAGTCTAAAAATGTACCAAAGTTACTCCAACCAATATATATTAGGTTCAATTTTACACCGGATTACAAATTTATCATTTATGACAATACTAGAAAAATGAAGGCAAAAAAAATCTCCAAGCACTTATGGAATTGCCAGAAATAACTATTGATTACAAATCTATACACACAACCTAATTGTTAAGTTGTGGGTCATAAATCATAATTCATCATAAATTTAATACTTAGTGTTAATTTTGTAATCCAAAGTAGGTAGTCACTTTATATGGGTACTATCACCATTTGTAATTGTATAAACTACATTCAAATAACTGTCAGAAATTGACCACAATTTATTTAAAAAATCAATGAATACTAGACTAATGTTGGTAATTCAAATGAGAATGTGTACTGGAAAAATTTGCCAGTATGAATTAGCAAGACCAAATTTATTGCTCAGTTCAAAAACAAATTTTGTTCATTTTCCATTCATTTTTACGTTTTCTATGAATGATTCATAGAAAATGTAAAAATGGCTGCTAGAGTGCCCATGGTACTCAATTGTGGACCAGGATTCTAATGTCTCTAACTCTTTCATGATTGTTAACATCACTTTTATAATCTTTTTATGCAATGTTCTTCCTATGAAATAACCAATGCAAACATGAGCCAAACCAAAAATCAACTTACCTCTAAGATTTCATCTTTTGTTTATACATTCCTGACTTCAGGGCTACCAACTGAAGAGAGTATGTGTTACAACTTGTAACACACACTCTTTTCGGTTGGTAGCCCTGAACAAAATTGAAGGGCCTAAAAAAATTGAGGGCCTAAGGCTATAGCCTTATTAGCCTATGGGTTAATCTGGCCCTGCCTAGACAGTCCTATCGTCCCTGCAAGGATATGAACCTGAAGGCCTGGCCTGGGATCTATCTTATCATTTGGGTTGCCCTGAGAAAAAATACTGGTATCATGGTGGCCCAGAAATCCACCACATTATCAGTGAGGAAGAAACTCTGGACATTGAGTAGTTACCACTGCGCTTTAGCCAAAATTCTTTGTGACAAAAGTCAACCTTCTTGCTATTTAGGAGTGTGTGATCAATGCCCTTGACCTGATTCGCTAAAGGAAACTCTTCTTACATGTTACGAAGAAAAAGGTATTGATGAAATCCAGTACAAACAGTGGACAACAACAGATCAATCTCAGCTGGACTGTGTTATTCCAAATTTAGAAGATTTCCTAGATATCTTTATTTCTCGACTAACTCGACTAAGGCATCATGATTTCATTGCCAAACAACAAGCCAAGTATTTAGAAAAAATAAAAAATTAACTGGATGAAGGCGATTTTTTGGTGATTGGGGACTTTTCCAAAAACTATTTCTTTGTAGGCCAAGATCGTGCTCAAGGATTTCACTGGAATAATTGCTAAGCAACTCTTCATCCATGGGTTTATTATTACAAAGAGCAAGAAAAAGTAAATCACAGCTCTCTAACTATTATCTCATAATGTAATACACATGATACTGTTGCAGTGAATCTATTCATAAAAGTTAATAAATCATCTTAAGTCAAATTTTCAGCTACTAAACAGAATTATCTATTTTACCAACGGATGCGCAGGTCAATACAAAAACTACAAAAACTTTTTAAATTTATGCTGCCACCATGAAGAATTTGGAGTTAAGGCTGAGTGGCATTTTTTTGCTACCAGCCATGGCAAGGGACCATCGGATGGTGTTGGAGGAACCATCAAAAGGGAAGCATCAAAAGAAAGTCTTTGTAGGCCATATGAAAATCAAATTCTGTCCCCAAAAGATTTTTGATTTCTGTTCCTTAAAATTGACTCAAATGTCTTTTAGCTTTGCAAGTTTGCAACACAAGAACAATACTCAAATGAGAAAGAATTTTTAGATCCAATTTTATCAAAAGCGAGAACCATACCAGGAACTCAAAAATTACATTCATTCATACCACTGACAAAAAATTGTTTAGAAGTACAAATGTACAGCACCTCAGTTGAAAGTCGAAAGGAATTCGCTTCCCCCCAACAAGCCACTCAATTAATTGAAAATGTCACAGGATACGTAACAGTGGAGTATGATAACCACTGGTGGATTGGGTGTGTGATGGAAACACATCCTGGTGAGGGTGAAGTAAAAGTAAACTTCCTTCACTCTTGTGATCCAAACAAGTCATTTACTTATCCTGAAAATCCTGATATACTTACAGTAGATTTGTCCAACATCCTCACAATCATAAACCCAATGACAGCTACTGGAAGAACATATACAATCACAAAAAAGGAAACCAATGAAGCCAATATGATCCTGAAAAAGCATCATCTTAAAAAGTAATCAAGAAACTTGATACAAACTTAGTCAAAAACACATCAAAAACTTACAACTGCATGGAAAATATGAGTATTGCTATTTAAATTGCTTATTGATATGTATGTATGCCTATATACTGTAACTAACTATATTTTAATAATTACACTTATGAATACAGTTCTAAGTATTAGTCTATCTTAAATTGTACAGCTTCCTAATATTAAATTATTATTAAATAGCGGAAATCCCTCTAACCCTCTAGTCATTAGAGCCTGTGACTGTGAATAAATGGTCCTGGGTTAGAATCCTAGTAGCTTAGAAAATTTATTTTCTCCACAAGCGCGTGCCTGCTGCCTATGCTTATTTCTGCCATACAGTAGAATATATAAGATCTCTAAACTAATACAGAATAAAAAAAACCTGTTTTAGCACCCTACATAGTATCTAAACCTAGATCCTTTGGAAGTTGGAACGAGGTACACATCTAGGCCTTGGAAGGTACTGTAACTAAGGGGTTTAATTACCTACCTTGCTAATTAATTTTTTAAACAACTCCTTATCATGATAATTTTACTTAAACTTTTAATAGGTATAAAATTTATATTTTTCAGGTTCAGCATGGCAATATGAAGTGTTAATTCATCAGAAATACCTGTACAAGTTAGTCATTGTTCACTGTTCAAACTTCAAACACCTAAATTTCAAGTTATTTTTAACTGCAAAAATTATATAAGATTTGTGATAAAAATTATTGATACTTTTAGAGAACCAAATAATTTGTTTGTAAAAATCTTGATGCTTACCTATAGGTATATATCAAATCATGTATGTAGCTATATTATAATATAGCTACATACATATCTTAAATAAATACATATCTTAAATAAAATTATCAAAATTTTCAACATGCACAATTTCAAATGCTTGTGGAAAGCAAACCCATGGAGATCCCACTCCAATTTTTTGCTTGAATATGCTTCATCTAAAGGTCTTTACTTATGCCAATTTTCATGACCTTGCATTTTGAACTCTGACCTGAGGTCAAGGTCAAAGGTGAAATATAAATGCAACTTTTTTAATGGAATGTATGCACTCTATGCATAAAATTAAAGTTATTCTGCCATCTTTTCTGAGCATTTTGACAGCAAAATCATTAAAATCCATCCATTAGATCCTGAGTTATGACCTTTCAAAATCACAAGGTTACACTGCTGACCCCAAATTTGGGGGGGGTCATTACTCCCAAACTATTTGACCCAAGTGGCTAAAATTTGGTCACGCTTCATTACTCATCATACCCAACTACCACACCAAACATCATTAAAATTGGTGAGATGAGTGGCAGAAATCACCAAAAAGTGTGTACACTTGACATGGAATGCCTCTTAAATCAGTTATCAACTAAAAAGCAATATTGGTACATCTCTATGGCAAGTGTTAATGAATAACTAGCTATAGAAAAAGTGAACTGTTATGATTTTTCAGTAAAATTAGCATCATTTAAATCTAAAAACACACTTCAGATACTAAAACAGTTTTTTCTCAATTTCCACTCATAAAGAGAGAGTTGAAGTTCAATTTTAAAGAAAAAATAATTTTTCCATTTATATCAAGGGGCGAGGTTCCAGTTCCCCAAAATGAAGAAAATTATCTACCTTTTTATTCATTGACTAGATATTTTTTGTACTTATAAAGATTCATTCTTTGGCAAATTGTCTTTCAGACATACTTTAAATCATTCTTCTATCTGAATTAGGGACTGAGATGTGACAATTTAAAATTTACTAGTACACAGGGTAAATATTTACTATTACACCAATCTCTGGTAGAAAGTCTTAAAAGCTGATTTTCAATGTTTTTCAATGTGCTGAAAAACAAATTTCACCTTCAAAATTGGCTAAACCTAAAACAACCTAAGCAAACCTAACCTAACCTAACCTAGAACTAACTGATTCAAATTAAAATCAGTGGAAGCACCATTTTTTTACCCTTTTCCCATTAGAGAGTTTAAGCTTCAATAACTCTTTAACAAATCATTTGCGATGGAAATGAGTATCATTTTTTAATTCAGCACATTGAAAAACATTAAAAACTAGCTTTTAAAACTTTCTACCGGAGACTGGTGTAATAGTAAAGAAATACCATATGCAGACCCCTCCGCAAAATAGGGGGGCCATAAATTTTTAACCATAACTCCAATTGCACTATAACCTTATATTTTGAGTTTGTTGGTTTAAACAATGCCATATACCAAATTATAGGAAAATTGAAGATGGTGTGATGTCAAGCACCACATGATTTGTCCTGGAATGCCCCATAGGATACGGTACTGTAAATAGTGCCTTTAGTAGGGGTGCACTGGATAGCAGATTTTACTATCCAGCCAGATACCAGATAGGCTGGCTATTAAGAAAAATATTCAGCCATATCAGATAATTAAAAGACTTAAATCCCCCAACACTGAATCTTCAGTACTTAAGGCAGCATTTCTTTATGCTTCTATGAAAGTACCAGTACCACAAGTTAAGTCTGTTTTCACAAGTTTTCAAGAGTGTCTATGCCAGCATCATCCATTTTCTCTAAGAGAAATGTATTCTGAATATGGGAATATATATGAAGAAAACATCTCAATTGTTACATCATTGAGGTGAAATGCTGCTTTTTACTCATCATAATGGTCAAAAGTTCGTTTAAATATAGATTCAAGGACTAGGATGTTCTCACCTATTTTGTATGTCAACTTAAAATAAATGAAGCAGTTTCATGTAAAATGTAATTCAATTCATTTAATTAATATCCAGCTATCCAGCTGGATAGGACAAGTATCCATCCAGATACCAGATAATTTCCAATATCTGGCCAGATATCTTATCCAGTGCACCCCTACCTTTAACTAGAAAAAAAATTCAAGGAGCCTACTTTGAAAATAATTGGATAAAAATCTAATCTAGCAACTGTGAATCCCTGTACCAGGTGAAGTAAATTTAGCCAAATGCTACAACTGCATTGAATTGTACAAGTGTAGGCCAATACTTGGCAAGGATAATTAGGTTGGGCTTCAATGTGATTAGAATCTTACATTTACACTACATTACATTTGGAAAACATGAAGCAAATTGGGCATATCAAGGTTATCTAAGTCATAACTGACCTAAAGCTGTTTTATAATCAAATTTTGAAAAAGTCCAATTCCAGGTACCATATACTAATTAACAAAACTATTTACAGAGCTACTGGAGTAGCCTATATATATAACCACACTTCAGTGGTATAGTGGTTAGCATTGCTGACTACCAAAGTACCAATCCATCAGCCCCCTTGGGATTGAGACCTAGTGACAGCAGGTGCTGCACAGCAAAACCCAGCTGTTCATCCTTCCAAACAATCAAAAAAATTGGTTGGTAAATAAATGGGTACCCTGGGTAGCAGAGTGGTTAAGACACTGGGCTGCTGATTGGGAGGTCATGAGATCAAGTCTGGGCAAGGACTTTGTAATTTCTGACTACCTATGTGGGGTGCAGGGATGGGGTCAAATACTCTTGTATTTGAAGGTATTTTAAATACCTTTGGGAAGTATTTGTATTTGAAGGTATTTTAAATACCTTTGGGAAGTATTTGTATTTGAAGGTATTTTAAATACCTTTGGAAAGTATTTGTATTTTGAGATTTCCAATCAAAAGTATTTGTATTTGAAATATTTTGAAAAGTATTTAAAATTTCCAAATACTTTTGAAATACTTCAAAAATATTTTTGCAAATAGTTATATACATTCCTATAACATTTTGTCCTAGTTTTCATTGTTGAACATTTAAAAATACAAATATTGATAGGTATTATAGCTTTGTAGGTTATCGACAAGACCCTTAACCCTTGCCAATATTATTATACAGTACATAATTGTGTGTTGGACTGTTGGTTACCCTGGAACAGAGTTTACATTTAGGTTGCTTTGTGAAATTTAGTCAGTTCCAGTGGTGGCTCGTGACTAAAAATTCTAAGGGTGCTGTCTCTAAGAATGGGTTGAAATAATTACGGTACTGAAATAAAAGGATGAGCATTGAGCAATGAATAAAAGTTTCAAAAGTTATTGAAAAAGTTATTCAGTGAGCTCATCCTTATATTGTTCTTGATTATTTCAATTGTAAATAAAAAATTTAGGGGTACTGCAGTTCCGCAGTGCCTACCAACGAGCCACCACTGGTCAGTTCTTACTTGAACAATGACTGGTATTTTTATTTGTAAAAGTATTTGTAAAAGTATTTGTAAAAGTATTTATACAGTATTTTTCAAAACTTAAAGTATTTGCAGTGGCAGCTCGGGACTTTCAGTTATGGGGGTGCTGCCTCAGAAATTGCAAACAATTGTGTCGATTATATATATATGAGAGAGAGAGAAAGTCGAATAGATAAATAGATAACTACTCAGTCATAAAAATAAGTAAAATAGTATAAAATCAATTATAGGGTACTTACGCTTAATGGGTAATTTTGAATTTGCCAAAAATTTTATTTATAAACAAATTCCATTCTTCTGTTTTTATTCTGAGCGAAAAAATATTCTAAGAAATGAAAGCTATATATTGTAAATAATCCAATTATTATATAATTAACTTCAATCTCACGACAAAAAATAAATGATAACAAATCATTGATAAATGCAATTCGGAAATTAAATTTCGAATTAGCAAATGATACAGCAACATAACTACCACGTCAAACAAACAAATTGGCACTGCTCTGTCCACAGTGCTTTGGATCCTCTTAAACCCGCGATTCTGACTCGCTCTTCGTACATCCACCACCAAGGTTTCAAGTGTTTTGAACAAAATCTGGAACTGTTAAGTAAGCAGTGCCACAGGAAGGCTGAAGCTACTTTCATGATTCATTCATTCAGCATTGAAATAGTTTAAGAAAAAAAGGGTATAATCTGATTTAAAAACTCAAAAAGTTCATTGAAAAAAAATAATCAGAGAGGCTATTTTAAATATTTAAATATAAAGATCATAAGATCATGGGGGTGCTGCAGTTCCACAGTGCCTACCTGCGAGCCACTCCTGAGTATTTGCATTTGTACTGGAAAAGGTATTTGTATTTAAATACTTTTAAATGTATTTGACCCCATGCCTAGTGGGGTGTGGTTCAGATTCCACATTAAACTGTAGGTCTAAGGCAGAGTGACAAGCCTGACCTTCGTCAGAATGAACAACTCAGGCAGAAGCAAAACCAAGGTTAACCAAGGTTAAAATATACATTATTTACATATTTTTTTTATAAACAGCCTCTTTCATTCATGAAGGCACCCAATTTTTTTCTTACAACTAAGGAGCCATTATTTACCACATCATACACCAAGTCATTCCAAAAATCTACTACTACATAACTGAAAAAGTATTTTCATCGATCAAGTCTACAAGTCTATTTCCTAATTTTCTTATTAGCTATGCCTTAGTTTTTTAATAACCTCTAATAAGAAAAAGTTGCATCTAAATTGTCCAAACCTGAAAACAATTTAAACAATCTTTTAATTTAAACAATCTTTTAATTTAAACAATCTTTTAATTTAAACAATCTTTTAATTTAAACAATCTTTTAATTTAAACAATCTTTTAATTTAAACAATCTTTTAATTTAAACAATCTTTTAATTTAAACAATCTTTTAATTTAAACAATCATTAATTTAAACAATCATTAATTTAAACAATCATTAATTTAAACAATCATTAATTTAAACAATCATTAATTTAAACAATCATTAATTTAAACAATCATTAATTTAGAATACTTAGTATTCTCAGATGACTGGATGACTTAAAATAAACCCCTGTTTGAAGGTGTACAATGTGGGCAACCAAGCTTATCCCTAATGTATTACAGAGGAAAAATTAAAGAACTACATATGTTTAGTTTTGAGACACATTGTGGTGTGAGGGGAGATATGATACAGATGTTCAAAATGTTTTCAGGTTTGGACAATTTAGATGCAAGTAACTATCTCAGAGGCTGTTGGAATAACTTAAGGGCATAAGAAAATTAGAAAGCAGGGATCACCTGAGGGATAAAGCCCCCAATGTCAATTACCTTTGACAATTAGTGGTTAGGTTTAAGTCATGATATTTTCATTGTTTTATATATATATAATATTGGGTGGGCAGAAAAGAGGGAAGACCTCAAACTTTGGCTGTAAAATCCAAAGTTATGGTCAGATTTCAATATTTTTTCACACCCCACAACTAAGTAAATTTCCGATACAATGAGTGGATTTCAAAGAAGCCTAATGAAAATTACAAATTTATTGAACATTTCTTTATGCCACTGGAAATTCTCCATTTACACTACTACTGCATTGTCGGATTGACAAAAAAAAAGGGAGACCTTTTAAATCCTTCACATCTCAGCAAATACAGTACATAGAACCATGAAATTTTAGTATGTTAGTACTAAGTAATTTTATGGTTTGTAGGCCATTTTAGCATTTTAGCTGAGAAATTGGATTTATGGCAAATATTCCAGAAAAATCTTGCTAATCATAATGATATTTAAAGCAATTTTAAGGGGCCAGTTCCATAGTGGCCCCCACGCAAAATATGATTTTATTGAACATTAAGATTATAAATGCCTAATTTATTATAACATTAGGATTATAAATGCCTAATTGAATGCCCAGTTAGGTCAATTGAATGGCTGGTTAGGTCAACTGTATGCCCTTGATGATTGGTTAGATTAAGTCGTGATATTCTCGTTAACTAACAAAAATATCACAACTTAATCTAACCAACTGACCTAACTGGGCATTCAATTGACCTAACTGGGCATTCAATTGACCTAACTGGGCATTCAATTGACCTAACTGGGCATTCAATTGACCTAACTGGGCATTCAATTGACCTAACTGGGCATTCAATTGGTGATAATTATTGTTTTTTCTGCATTATTTGGTGATAATTCTTGGTTTTTTTTCTGCTACTTTTACAGATCTGCTACTTTGGCTAAATTTAACCCAATCCTCTGGAGCTAACTAGTTTAGCTCACTGACAGCCAGTTCCATACCATATTGCTCCCCACACAAAATGTTTTTATTGAACATTAGGATTATAAATTATTTGGTGCTACTATAGCGTGATTCCTACCGGTGACTTCGATACTATAGGGTGATTCCTACCCATTTTGGTTCGAAACTACAGTACTGTAGTGTGTGATTCCTATCCAAGGTATAAATGAAAATATAATAAATATAAAATGCTATTTATTATTCAATTTTATTTATTTAAAAAATAGTTTCGGTGCTACTATAGTATGTGGTCTACCTACGATTGGTTAGGTTTAGTCACGATATTTTCGTTAAAACTAACAAAAATATCATGACTAAACCTAACCAATCATCAAGGGTGATGGACATTGGAATGTAAACAAGCAATTAGTAAACAAGGTAAGAAGCTATAATTAAAATGGTAGACCACCGAATCGAGGTAGGAATCACGCTATAGTAGCACCAATTATTTTGATACAGTCTATTAAAAATTCAAAGTAAAATGCAAAATACCAATTTTTTAATAAAATATATGGTATATACAAAACTATTTTTTAATAAAAAAATGTGGGGGGGGCAATACGGAACTGTAGCCAATTTTAATTAACGTAAGCCAACTGGCAGGAGGTTTGGACAAGCTTCTCAAGAAAATTGATAAAACAGGAGATATCAAAAGAATGCCAGGTAGCAGTATTAAATTTGGTCACCAAACAGTCCTGATTTAAATCCTGTCAATTACAGCCTTTGGAAAAATTTGTCACAGAGAATTTATTGGGTCAAAGTAAGAAATGTCACTCATTTACAACAGCTTCTTCTGGAAAAATGGGATGAGCTACCACAAGAACAAATCAATAAAGCCATAGATGAATTCCATCCTAGACTGAAAAAGGTTGTAGAAGTTTGTGGTAAACATATCACGCAGTTTTTTAACATCAAGGTAGTACCATATGTGAGTACTTTGTAACTTTTTATCTGCATATACAATGCAATAGTAGTAGTAGTGTAAATAGAGAATTTCCAGTGGCATAAAGAAATGTTCAATAAATCTGTAATTTTCATTAGTTTTCTTTGAAATCCGCTCACCATATAGGAAATTTACTTAGTTGTGGGATATGAAAAATATTAAAATCTGACCATAACCTTGGATTTTACAGCCAAAATTTGAGGTCTCCCTTTTTTTGCCCACCCGATATATTTGATGATTGGTTGGTTGTCATGATATTTTTGTTAGTTTTAACAAAACTATCATGACTAAACCTAACCAATCATCAAGGGGGGTTTTAGTCTTCAGGTGATCCAAAAGCAGACTTGTAGACTTGATCAATGAAAATACCCTTTCAATCATAGATGATTAGAGTTTTGGAATGACTTACCAAATGATGTGGTAAATAGTAGCTCATTAGTTAGTTTTAAAAAAAATTTGGATGCTGCTTTTTTAAATGAGTGTGTGTTTACAGACTGTAAATAGTGTATATTCGTAAGTTATGTAGGCTACTCTGGTACTGTAGTAATAAATAGTTGTACGTTAATTAGCCAACTTGAGATTGATGTTTTGCAAGATTTTCGGCACTTTTTCATTATTTACCCACATATTAAGCCAAACATTTATTAACAAATATAAAAAATTCATGCACAAATAAACTGAATATTTATTAAGCAAATGATATAGTTCTCGTAAATTTAAGGGCATACAGTTAGAACCAGTCAGGATATTTTCATTAAAACTAACAAAAATATCAACTTAACCTAACCAATTGTCAAGGGCATACAGTTGGAGTTTTTTATTGGCCATTTTTGTTCAATGCTGCTACTACATGAGAAAACAATGTACTGTAAATATTAGGTCATTCAGATAATATTTAAGGGTGTCTCAAGTGAGGTAAATAATTCTCCTTATAACAAAAATTAATTATTCATTACCTAGTAAAAATAAATTAATATTTTTTCTAATTAATGTAAATAAACGTTAGTTTTAGTTCATAAGGTTTAAGTGCAGGCGTACTCCAATCGTAATAAGTAAATAATATATTTACTAAATATATTCCAGGGTGTCTTTCATTCAATTGTAGACCACCCATTAATTCTTGCTTTTCCTCAAGCCATACCCCTTTTTCAATGTACAAGGCTGAGACTTCCTATGATCCTCAACAACCTGCAAGAGATGTTGGCGCTGTTCTTCATTCTTTGTATTGAAGGCCTGGATCAAGGCAATTCCCCTCTCTGCCATGTCATTGACGACTTTTAGTCCTTCAACTATAGTCAAACCAGTCTTGAAATCTTCGTCGTCCGGCCAGGTCTCTGGTTCCTTGGACAAGAAACCATCATTAATTTTTAGAAGTTCAAAGAGAAGCTTTGATCCTTTCGAGGCAAAGTCCGAGAGCTGCTTTGTTGAAATGGAAGAAACAGCAGGTATTGGGGCTCGCTTTGGAGGATCTTCAGCAGCTTCTTTTTCGAGGATTGATCGAGCGATATTCTTTTTCGTCGTTGCATTGATACCTTTATCAAAGAGTGCGAGACCAATCAAGTACTCGCTGAGTACCATAAGTGACGACCGAGGACACTAAGGCAGGATGCTGAGATCTTTTCATCGTGGTACTTTGCTAGGTCTTGAAGAAGCTTCAAATCATTCGCGGGAGCAGATGAAGGACTGCTGGCCGTGAACCACGCGCTGACATATAACACCAGGGCAAAAAATACAAATCGTTTTAAGCCAGGCATTTCACGAGTTGTAAGTCTGAACTGATGGGAAAGCAGCAGGATTTTTAATGAATAAATTACTTTTGCCATCCAACGTGCTCGGTGAAGTGCTCCAGGTCGCCGAAACCTAAAGTTAGGTAAATTACCTCCAAGGATTGTAATCGACAACTCCAAGAATTCACGGTAATCTTCCCTCGACTGATGTTTTGTCAGATATAGATTCCAGCAAGCGATCAGTTCTTCTCGATTCTCATTCAGACTCGATGGAAGGTCTGACAGGGTCTTGTACTTATCTTGGCAAATTGTATTCCACGTCTCTTTGAAGCGGAGAATAGGAGGATATCTGGACCAGATGATGGTCCCATGCATTCCATGTACGTCTTCTCAACGACAAGTTCTAGGATGTGATGACGACATGCAAGGTATAAGAGTCGGCGGCCGAGTTTCTGCTCCAAAATTACGCATGCCTGTATAACTTTAATAATATAATATTTAACTTTATAAAAATTAAGTAATTCAATAGTTCAAGTGTTTCAAACCTCTTCGTGCAACACCCAAAACACAAGTGAGAGATTTGGTTAAATATTTCTCAAGTTTATTAACCTTGGCTACTTTCGATCATACCACAAAGCGTGAGAACGGAAGCTACATTTGAAAAAATGTGTCAGATTGATGAATTTTAGTGTTGACTTTTAGAATACTCAGATATTACATGTAAGGAACTCTGAATGAAAAAAACGTCACAATTTCTTAATGATTATTATGATCCTTATTTATTTTTTTACGATTTTTTTTATTCTCCTGCGGGCCCCCAGACACCCGGGCCCCGGGGCACTGGCTCCCCCTGACCCCCCTCTCGACAGCCCTGTGTATATATTTATATACTCGTATATATATTATCATAGGAAATCAAATTCAGTTCCAAATTTATATAATTTAAACATCAAACTATGCCAACAATTAATGAAACTTTTCTAGAACAATTTCCAATAATAATATAATCAATGTATCAAAATAAAAAATATTACCTTAGATATCTTAAAAGAATCGGGAGAGAACTTCTAAGCGTTGTTTTCAGTCAGGCAGTCGTATGCAAAATGAACTTGAAGCACCAAAAGCTGATCATCCAAAGATTGATACATATCATATTATTTAACGATTTATTTATGAAAATTTTAATTTAATGAAATAAATTAATCGATTTGCATAATCTATAGTATGAAATAAAGGAAACAATTCTATTAAATTATATAATACACTTGCATTCTCGAAACATTTTTGTTTTTGAAGCATTGTCGAAACTCGTTCATTCTTGAAATTTCTTCCGCGCGACAGTTTCATTCATGTGACTCGAGGCACCACTAAATGCTTTCCGAATTCCATGAGATTTCGTCTACGGTGTTTCCTCATAGGGTGGCAGCATTGGACAAATGGCCGGCAAATTTTTTTGAATTTCAAATTTTATCCCTATAAGAAGTTGTCACCCTACTAGGCATTCAATTAACTTTGGAATTATAAAAAAAAAGATGGTAATTTTATACAATATCCCCCTCACCTCAGTTTCTAGTAAAAATTATTGCAATGCATAGAAAATAATAAATAAAACCTTTCCTTTAACACTAGAACAGCGGAAATTTTTGCATACCCATAACAGCGAGAGGCGGTCAAATTGACCACCTAATATTATTTTAAATTTACGTTTACATTTGTATTTATCGAAGGAAAATTATACTTTTTACAGGTATTTAATTTTATTTGAAGTAAATAAACGGTATTTATTTATAACCATATACGATAAAACCAATTACGCTTATAAATTAATAAAACTTTAGGGTTAACTTCGCAAAATAATAATCCTTTTTTCATCTTACTAATAAATCCTAGTTTTTATTTCTGTGCTTTTCTATGTTGAAGAACACTTCTTGCAAATGATTTTCTTGATTACGTGGCTTGTGCATGATCCACATACCTTTTTTTTACATTTGTGACAAATTTCACAAGTTTTATTTTGCTTGCACATTCGCACTTGGCATTGTTTTCTTTTCCGGGACAATATCACATCTGTCTCTGCAGTGTCGTCTTCACTGATATCCTGCTCTGCGTCACTCTTTTTAAAACCCTGTCGTAATTGTAATGCTAGCTGCAGAAGAAAGTTGCGACGAGTAATGTTCTTACCAGTAACTTCCCTATAGAGAACATCTGCATTGATTCCAGCGAGGTCCAACATATTATAGAAAACATGAATGGGCCACCTTCTTGAACCAGCTTTAGTGCTGTATTTGCGAGCCATCTGATCAACTATATCTACTCCATATTTTGTTGAATTGTAGTAAGTCACAGTTTCAGGGGTTCTTTTTGCATTATCTTCAACTTGAACACAGCTATGCACGCTGCTCAGAAGAATCACATTTTTATTTGGTTTGCATTGATAGACAGTTAGCGTTGCTTGGTCATTTTTCAAAACATGAGTGTTGAACCTTTTGTCTCGCAAATTCTTGATGGCAATTGGCACTTCTTTTCGGGCACGATTCATTGTCCCAACAAGGGTAGTATTTTTGTGTTGTAATTTACGAAACTCACTGAAGTAAAAAAGTTGTCAGTCGTAATGTTTCTTCCTTTGCCAAGGTATGGTTCGACAAGTTGAAGAACTACATATTCTCAAAGCGGTTGGTTTGATGGGCGCTTTGCATCTTTACCAAGGTATGGGAATCGTTCAAGAAGTATTTTGACTTGGTATCAGCAGCTATCCAAAATTTTATACCAAATTTGTCTGGCTTAGTGGCAATGTACTGGGTAAAAGGGCACCTTGCTTTAGTGGGGAATAACTGTCATCAACAGTTATATATTCGCTTGGTCTGTAGCAAGCAATGCAATTTTGGGTGAACCGATTCCAAACTTGAGATGTCAGTGCAAATTTGTCCGTTTTCAGCCTTTCAGATCTGTTAGACTTCATGTCAAAACGGAGGTATCTCATAATTTCTCGAAAGCGATCTCGTGCCATTGTTTCACGAAAGAAAGGAGGTCCCCACTCTTTTGACCAGAGATCATCAACAGGTTGCCCCTTGGCCAATATTCCTCGAGCAAACATGATGCCAATAGTAGCCATAATTTCTTCCAGTGACACAGTCCATGAAGTAGTTTTCAATCGTCTATGAGCTTCTGCTTGAGTACACTTTTGTATATGTTTCAAAATAAAATCATCAATTAGCAATCTAAAAGCACTCAAAAAATCATTTTCAGCAATTTGTCATTTGGCATAAACTGTGGGGCCAGGTTCTTCACGTACAATATTCTGTGATCGGGTTTTTCCCTCATTTCTGTTGCCTTGTTCAATAACCTCCCATTCTGTGCCATCCTTCGCCGTTAAAACTGAACCAACTTCAATCAAAGCAGGAGTTTCGCATCGCTTTTTTCTTCCCATAAAGCCTCCCATCTTTCCTGCAAGTAATAAAGCACAATGGTAAGTTGCTATTACAGGCCCGTAGCCAGACCGAATGAGTAGGAGGGGCGGAGAAATTGATAGGGGGGACAATGAAGGAATATTATATATATATATATATATATATATATATATATATATAAAGATACATATATGGTTCTAATTCAATTCGGCAAACAGTGGTGAAAAGTGCCAAGTTTTTCCAGGGGGGGCAGAATGTTTTACAGGGTGGGCTTTGCCCCCTCTTGCCCCCCCCCCATGGCTACGGGCCTGTGCTATTATAATATTTATATACAGTGTGTCCGTAAAGTCATGGTGGATTTTAAATAGCTATATTATTGCAACGAAACATGATAATGAGATGAAAAAAAGGCAAATTGAAGAACAACTCTAAAAGAATAACTTTATTTAACGTAGTTCGATATGGGCTCCTCTGGTAGCCCTGCAGACATCTAGGCGGTGATTCAATTCCAGCCACACACGCCCAAGAACATCAGGAGTGACGGATGCGATAGCTTCCATGATTCGCTTGTGCAAGTGATGAATATCCCTAATGGGTACACTGTACACGCTTTGCTTGACGTAACCCCACAAATAAAAGTCCAAAGGTGTCAGGTCCGGAGAGCGTGGAGGCCATGGCTTCCATCCTCCTCTTCCTATCCATCTCTGTGGAAATTATTCATTAAGGAATTCTCGAACAACGTTGGCATAGTGCGGAGGAGCACCATCTTGCTGAAAGATGACATTATTGTCAATAAATTGGGGTACTGCAAAATGTTCCAACAGAGCGAGGTAGTTGTGTGACGTCACAGTGGGTTCCGCGAAGAAAAATGGGCCAATCACTCGATCTCGTGCTAGAGCATACCACACATTAACTTTCGGGCTATTACGCTCATGTTCAACATAGGCATGTGGACAGCCTAGACTAACTACGAGATAAAGGTTAAGCTTAGCCTAGACTAACTACAAGATACAACTTTGAGAGTTGTTCTTAAATTTGGCATTGTTTCATCTCATTATCATGTTTCGTTGCAATAATATAGCTATTTAAAATCCCACCATGACTTTACGGACACACATCACCGCCTAGATGTCTGCAGGGCTACCAGAGGAGCCCATATCGAACTGCGTTAAATAAAGTTATTCTTTTAGAGTTGTTCTTCAATTTGCCTTTTTTTCATCTCATTATCATGTTTCGTTGCAATAATATAGCTATTTAAAATCCCACCATGACTTTACGGACACACTGTATATAACCATAATGGTTCTACAATATGACACGAAATCATTGCTAATCATCATCAATAAACTTATGCACGAATCGCCATACTGAAACTGACAAAGATGTAAATATTTATTGTACTCACCCGCAACATGACCAGCATTGAACGTTTTATTAGCTGAATCAGTTTGTGCCTGGTCATCACTTTCTTCATTTGACTCAGATGATGAACTTTCTGCCTGAGGAATATAATCATCTTCACCATCATCACTGTCCAATGATATATCACTTCCTTCTGAGTTTGATTCTGAAATTGCTTGCAAACATCGAAGAATTTCTTCATTTGAAAGAGAGGGGTTTGCACACATGCTTGCAGCTTGGAAGCGCAACACACACTGAACCGCCGTGTGTTGTTGTCAACAACATACAGCGAGATTGAACATGTTATGACAAGTCTTTACAGCACTCCTGTATTGCTTTTATGAGAAACGGTCAAAGTGACTGTTTCGCTGTTATAGTAATATCGCTGAATATCTTGTGAAATAATTAGATATATTGAATCATATTATACCACAAAAAGGTTATTGGCATAGTGAAGGCATTCATGGAATATGACGGCGAACTAATCCGAATTAAGCAAGATATGCTAATTAAATTTGGAAAAAGCGGTCAAAATGACCGCTTCGCTGTTCTAGTGTTAAGTAAAAAAAATTTCAGTTCATCATATTTATGGATATTATTTAATTAACGATATCTATTTGACGTGACATTTTTCTGATTAGGCTATTTTTTCGCTACTCTGCGACTTAATTAGTTGGTTGGTTTCTGTTCTGGCTTTTTTTTTTCTAATTGGATTCAGTTTGGGTAATACCTCAGTTTGGTCATGTTTGTGATAGAATTATGATGTGCTGTTCATGTGGTTTTGACTTTGAGAACTTGATTCATCATGTGCCCTAGATGAAGACTAAAAAAGTGCATAACTTAACATGTTATTGCATTATCATTTGTATAATTTAGGTCTTGGGGGTATGGGGGTGGAGCCCCCATAAAGATCACGCATCACAAAGTGAACCCTATACCGATCAATTTGTGATGTGTGATCTTTATGGGGGCTCTAACCCCGTACCCCCGAGACCTAAATTATACAAATGATAATGTAATAACATGTTAAGTTATGCACTTTTTTAGTATATATTTTTCTAGGTTAGGTTAGATTAGGTTAGGTTTGTTTCTGAAAATAAAGTAATTATATGCTATAAATAAAGGTTTTACATCGATTGTGAAGTCAATTTCATAAAATTGAGGTGAGGGGGATGTTATATAAAATTACCAAAAAGATATATATATATACAATAGCAGAAAAGTATAAAAACTGCAGGTAAATAACAAAAAAGGGTAATGGTTCAGAATATAGGCACCACTTAATTAAGCAAAATTTTGAAAAATACCAGACACAAAGTTGTTTCTCTCATTAAAATATGTTGATTGCATGTGTTGCGTAGTGCATTTGTATAATTTAGGTCTCGGGGGGTATGGGGGCAGAGCCCCCGTAAAGATCACGCATCACAAATTGATCAGTATAGGGTATTTTGGTGTGTAAAAATGACTGAATGTGTCTATATACATAATTACCTATAAAACCCTATACCGATCAATTTGTGATGCGTGATCTTTACACCCCCATACCTCCGAGACCTAAATTATACAAATGGACTATGCAACACATGCAATCAACGTATTTTAATGAGAAACAACTTTTTCTCTATGGTATTTTTCGAAATTTTGCTTAAGTGGTGCCCGTATTCTGAACCATTACCCAAAAAAGAATATGGGGGTTAATAATGAAAAACTACCAGATTTTCTTATAAAATCTAGCTCAGTGGTTCCCAATGTGGGCATTTAAGAATCATAGGTGGTCACTAGGAAACTGTAAAATTGTTACCTTCTATTAATAAATTACTTATTGTGTTATATTATTATCTTTATGAGGGGGCACCAGCACATATTGATGGACATAAGGGGGCAATGGCCTAAAAAATGTTGGGAACCACTGATCTAGCTCATGACTTGGATAACCTCAATAGGCCACAGTGGCTTCATGTTTTCATAATGAAATGTAATTTAACATCAATTAAAACAAATTCCATTCTGAATACTGACCAGCCTTGCAGTTATCTTGCACCCAGACTCACAAAGCCTACCACCACCCCTGCTAACCCAGATACAAGGCTCTAAAATTCTTATTTGGCAAACAGCCTGCATGAGCTAGAAATTTTAAATAATTTTATTCAGTTCTTATTGCACAAAATCTGCAAAATTATTGGTGACCTGGCCCTTGTTAGATAAGGTTATCTAGGATAATCTTAAGACGTCATCATTTCAATTTTGGAAAAATGACTATGGCCTTAATCTACATAACACTATTTGAAGAGTAGCTACTATTTTTTGTGCAAATATGTTATAAGCAAGTCATTATGAAATATATTAATATCTCATTGCTATTCATTCATATGCTCCACCAATCATGTCACATCATGTATTTTCTCTACAAAACAACTCTACATACACACTATAAAAGAACTTCCATAAAACTATACTCATAAGACCATGACCATCAACCATTCAGAAAATTTTGTGCATCCAATTGATCCTACTATCCATACACAGAATAAACCTTGTGGAAGAACATTAAATACTAGGTTTTACACTCTGGTAAATGATGACCACTACGAGTAGTATTTCACCAGATACCTTTTCTTGGCAAACAGTGACCATGAAACATTTCCTCCATACATGAGTATTTCTTAGTCAAAATATTTTAGCAAAGTGATAATGTAATACTGATTTATGGGTCGGAACACTGGAAAATGTGCATAGCGGATCGAAGTAGAATTAAGGCGGCAGAAATGAGACCACTGAGGACTATTCTGAGAAAGACGCGAAGAGATAGGATAAGAAATGAAGAAGTAAGAGCCAATGTGGGAGCAGGGTTGCCGAAATTTTTTTGGCAAGTGTACCAAAACTTAAGTCAAAAGGTACCAAATCTCGCAAAAAGGTACCAAATAATTGAAAAATGATAATAAATGCTTTAAAAACATATAAAGATGTTAAACTAACCTTATTTTTAACGGTCAATCTCACGTTTCGGCCATTATCCAAAACTTTCGTTCACAAAACACTTTTTTATATATAAAAAGACGATATATTTTGATAAGTTGAGACAATAAAATAAAACTAAAATCCAGCAATTAAAACAAGATTTTTATTTTGGCGACTTGAACAATGAAGGCATTTTCCAGGATAATTCTGGCCATTTTGATACTAAAGTGCTCCTGCACCAAGATCGTAGTTTATAATATATTGTAATTCGAATGTACCCTGTACCGACCATTCTTTCTACTACGAGACGAAACGAAAATTAAAATCCATCAATAATATTTTTTTTCTTTTCCATTCAATAATGAACCAAATTATAGTTTTCTAAAGGATAGTTTTTATACATACATAGCGGTTTTTGTTTGTTTCGACAAAACTTCAAATAGTACCAAAATTTTCGGCCGTCGTACCAAACGTACTAGAGGAGGCAAAAAGTACCACATTTGGTACGAACGTACCAACTTCGGCAACCCTGTGTGGGAGTAACGCCGATTTTGAGAAAAATTGACGCTGCCAAATTGAGATGGTTGGGCCACTTGGAGAGAATGGAGGAGGGGAGAACTGCGAGGAGGTGCTGGGAGTGGAGACCAAGGAATGACAGAAGACCGCGGGGGTAGACCGAGAAGGAGATGGAGGGACGAAGTGGAGGAGAGCTTGCGAAGATACGACTTGCCCAGCATGCAAGAGCTCGGGGAAACGGGAGCGCTGCTGGACAGGGCAGAGTGGCGAAGGAGGCTGGCTCCACTGACAGGCTAACTAGCCTACCTGGGAGCTGAAGTATGAAGTATAATAGTTTCCATTATGTACGGTACTAAGTTGTTAACACGTTTAAGAAAGTAAAGGCAAAGAATTTAGTGAGAAGATATGGCAAGTCGCAGGGGCGTAGGAACATATTTTACATTGGGGGGGGGGGGACCAAGAAGTGACGGTATGGATAATTGTTGTACATTGAATACACCAATATTTAAACTTATTTGGACTATATTCGACCATATTAAAAATCAAGGAAATTAATTGAAAAAATCTATATTCATACCTATATACACAAAATATCTGCTATACATAAATTGTAGAATACTTATAATCGAAAATTGCACGAACAATCTAGGGAAGATGCATTTATCATGCACTTTTTATCATGTTCACGTACTACACGCTATGTACAACGTACTACACCCCAAAATAGTGTTCATTAAACAGTAAACGACCCGAAATAATTCCTTCTTTCGTTCCGACTGGCAAATTCCAATGCAATGTTGTTCCGAGATAATTCGTCGGTTTTTATCTTGTAAATATTGAGCATCATGCAATGATTTAAGCGCTTTTGTGTCATAGTAGTCCTCATATAACTCTTGATGCGTCGTAGTACTGAGAATGTTCTTTCGGCAGTTGCTGTCGTTACTGGCACTGTTAAGAACAATCGTAACAGTTTGTTCACTTCGCTCAACATCCTCTGGCAAACAGGTTGGGAATCCAGAGCATCGCACAGTGTCTGAAGACTAGTTACCTGAAAAAATAAAAATTCCCATTAGTGGTTCCATTTTCCTCGTTGCACTTTTGCTTGAATTAAAAAATCGAATTTCAATTCAATTTTTGAGCTATGTTTCCTCATGTGTTGTTTCATTTTTTTACAGGTAAATATTTTTCAGTTGCTTTTTCGTTCTCGAACAATAATCTATTTTATGCTCGAATGATAATTTTAATAAAACGCAAACACTAATGACAATTACCTTCTTAATAGTCGACCAATCGAGAATATCATGCAGCATTGGAAGTTGAACGGATAATTTCTCGAAGTCGATATCTTTTTGATACAACTGTACAACAGTCACGAACTTTGTGCTCTTTTCCGTTAGCTGCAGACAGCAAGACGTTTTTGATGTTGACCAAGTCATAGAAATTACCCTGCTGAAATGTTCTGTTTAATTCTCCGTTCATAGTGTCGAGCACATCATAGTACGGAAGGATCAGTGAGACAACTAGAGTCGTGCGTAACAGCCAAGTAGAATCTGTCAAACCATTCCTCGGAGCGGTATCGGGTGTAATGCTTCTGGCAAGCCACTGAAGCTTGCTGTGCGTCCTGTGAAGACGTAGACTTCGCTTGCAATGTCGCTGACAATTGCTCAGCAGGTGAAAATACCAGCAAAGCTAATCGTAAGCCAAAGTACGTTTGGAATTTTTCCAGCATTGCCAGCAATCCACCTGCTCGGTGATTGTATTCGTCACAATTTTCGTCTCGATATTTCATTAATGTTTCGTCGAGGCTTTCGTAATTCTGAATGATGGCGCTGATAGCTCCATTTCTTACAGTCCATCTTGTTGGACATAATGGCCTCAGACCTGGATTTTCAGCCGGTTTGACCCTCTCGAACAGTGCTTCCCTTTTGGGTGACAGCTTAAATAGCTGTATAAGTTCGCCAGCAAAATCCAAGGCATCTCTGATGGACTTACATTTTCGTGTAGCATCCTGGAGACCGAGGTTCAAACAGTGTGCTAAGCAATGTACTGAAATCGCTGATGGTTCCTGCTCTCAAATCAACTTTGCCACACCTGATACGTGGCCCTGAAAGTTGCTAGCTCCATCATAGCCTTGCCTACGACAATCCGATAATTTTAATGTTAACCGAGTGAGGGTATCTCTGATGGCAGACGTGATTGCTGGCGCACAGATGTTTGGAATTTCCACTAGTGCAACTGGATCTTCATGCACTTGGTAGTGTATATCTACCCATCGTACGCAAATGACCAGCTGTTCATGATTAGAACAGTCTCTGGTTTCATCTGCCAACAAAGCATACCATCGAGCTGACTGTATATCTTTTATTACGTCTCGCAGAACTGTGTGTGCCATCAGCTCAATTAATTCATTGACAACCTCTGGAGATGCGTATTGATTGTTGACAGCTTTTGAGTCAAGGTTCATACACTGGATCATAAGTTGTGGAAGTTGCCTTCTCCTTCATCATGACCACCGAGTGCAAGCCCTTGGCGCAATAAATATCTCATTTGCAATTGCTAACAAATTCTGCCGACGAGCTGCCTGTTGCTTACTGCTTTGTGTCGCTAACTGGTCTTGAATTGAAGGGTTTCGACGATTCGTGTGTGATTCTACAGCCTCTCTGTGGCTCATGCAATTCTCGTGCTGCTTAAAATTCTCAATGGCTTTTTTTCCAATTACAATAGCCGGTTTTGCTGAATGCTGTCTCAGACTTATATGACATTCTAGTCAACTTGTGATCTTCATTATACTTGCAATAAAAACAGAATACTTTTTTTGAAGTTGTGCAGAGATGCAGCCAGCTGAACGTACTATACCATGAAGGTAAAAATGTACGTCGTTGAGAGGAAAAAAATCTTGCTGTAGCATTGATGATAGATTCTGAAGTGGATTGTGATGGCTTGCACATTTGCATGCAGCAGTCTGCATTGCAAGTGTCTTCTGTCACCTGAAAAGTAAATATAGAAAAGCAAAATGTGATTTCAGCGATGTCATAGTCATCGATTTGCAGTGTCATAGTTACACTCTTTTACTTATTTTCTTCTTCTTTGCTTTCTGTTCATGTCTTGTTTCAAATTTTGTTTTAGTTATACTTTTACTAAGGTCAGTTTTTGGTTTTTCTGTTACTCTATTTATAGAATCTCTTCTTTTTGCAAATTCGTTTTTTTCGTTTTCTGTTTTTAGTGTTGTGGTCAGTATTTACGTTAAATAAAAAAATCTAATACTGTGAAAATCAGAATCATCTTGAAGAGTTTCTGAATTGTGAGTTTGCAAATATCTATTCGCTGAAGACAATTCAGAAGTTGACGAATCCGTTGCTACATCAACATTATCTGTTATAAAATTTATATTTTTAGAATATTACACTTTGGAGATATGCTAATGATTGCCTATATTGTATACTAATATTGAACTTACTGACCCTGCTTCCTCTTTATACCACAGCTGAACAATGTAGTTTGTTGTTTTTCTATTTTCTTTCGCTTTTCATGATACATCTTGAGTCCAGTTTGAAATATCTAAAATGGATGAATGATTTTTAATGTACCAACAGCCAGGGCCGGATTAAGCAATGTTAGGGCCGGGGGCAATGAATATTTTCGGGCCGGTGTTACTAGAAAAAACTAGAAAAACACAATTCTTACCTGATACATCATACATGAGTGATGTGATCAGCTGACTGGGATCGATCAACAGAAAACGAAACAAAAAACAAAGATGTGATTACAGAAAATGTATACTTTGTTCACATAAATGGGATACTAAACTAGGTTTTGTAGAAGCGGAATCTAGAATTTTTTTTTCTTCCTCACGGTCGACCAATTATTTCAACGGTATATTATAGCGTTTACATACTGTAGTTTCTTGGGGTCGGTCAGCATCTTGGGGCCGGTCAGCATCTGGGGCCAGGGCAAATTCCCCCTTTGCCCCCATTATAATCCGCTACTGCCAACAGCACTAAAATAGCGTAGTGTTGCTATTTCTTATGATTTACGACAAGGAGAATTTTTTAAAGACCTATATAAATAGCTCAAATTGATAATTTATAATCTAAAACAATACAAACTTACATAATTACCAGATGAATCATTCAAACACATACATATCCGCAAAGACACCAATGTTGATGAGCCGATGGACGCTTCAGATTTTACGTTTAAAGTTGTCAGAATAACTAGTGAAATTATATATATTAAATTTAAAATTTTATTAGATGAAGCATAAAGGATTGAAATTAATTATTTTTCCATTATTTGTAATACTAGTTGCCAGAATAACTAGTGAAGTTAACTAATCATATACAGCGTGTCCCAAAGAAATGTATACCCACTTTGTTCGATAATACCAGCTATGAGGATAATAAATATATTACTGTTTATATGTTTTTAATAAAGAATTTTCTCCTGAATCTAAATATGTAATTATTTTTATTAAAAATTGAAGAACAAAAAAGTTACAGATGTTTAAATTAGAATTATTATTTTCGAGACTTCATGTGCGATATTTTCTAATATTTTTTTTTATGGCCTGGCCTGCCTTTTAACCGACTGTTTTGAGATACTTATGTTTAGTGCCTAGCTTAGCCTAGCCATTTCGTTGAGTTCTAATTAGGCAAGACTACAGTTTTGCTCTAACCTTATCTAACATCTTATAACTCTGCGACGTTTGTTCTTTTCTAACGACAATTTGAACATCTTAGTTAAAGTGTCATTTAACCATGGAATTTGTAAATTTTTTGAATTAACTAATAATTACAACATTTATGCTTCAATATCAACACTAAACATAAGTATCTCAAAACAGTCGGTTAAAATATTAGAAAATATCGCACATGAAGTCTCGAAAATAATAATTATAATTTAAACATCTGTAACTTTTTTGTTTTTCAATTTTTAATAAAATTAATTACATATTTAGATTCAGGAGAAAATTCTTCATTAAAAACATAAAAAGTAATATATTTATTATCCTCATAGCTGGTATTATCGAACAAAGTGGGTATACATTTCTTTGGGACACGCTATATATTAAATTTAAAATTTTATTAAATGAAGCATAAAGGATTGAAATTAATTATTTTTCCATTATTTGTAATACTTTTGCAAATTAATATTATTGGATGTCATTCATATTATTGGGGGACCAAAACATATCTTGGCTCCCCCAATATTTTTATTGCCGGGGCCATGGCCCATGCGGCCCCCGCGGTTCCTACGCCGCTGAAGTGGCGGCTGCCAGGAACACCAACTTGAAATGGCAGGAAATACGGTACTGATAATTGCATTGATGGTGCAGTGGTGAACGAGCTACTATGCTTTATTGTCAACAAGACTGACTATCTGGATCCAGTAACCATTACCAAGCTGTGTTAATTTTTATGATGAAAAAATTGAATGCTCAAAAAAATTGACGTTTGAGTTATGTGCTAATATGATACAGGTAGGTTAATTAAAAGGCAGGGCCCTAAAAAGAGTGCTCAAAATATTGAAGACATTATATTAGAATGTTTCAGCAGAAGGGTACTGATACCCCAGTGTCAATGGAAAATATGGGTGTTTGTTCGCTACTTGCATCTATCCGGAAGGTGCAAGAGGGGCGATGGATAATCAAGCTACAACCTGCAGTGGTTTGGTAAACGTATGTACTGACACTGCTTCGCAGGTGGAGGCCCTAGAAAGATGGAGGGTGCCCTCTTTCCCACCAACATTGCCAAGCCCCACCTCTGTGATCGTCCCATCAGAGTATGATAGGGCAAGGATACAGGGGCTCTCTCAGCCTCCTTCACCAGTACACAGACACACCAGACTCAGAGATGGAACACTGCAGGAGGAATTCCCTCTTCTTCTAGATGGTCAAAGACCTGTGAGGGGCAGGGTGCAGCCTACTCCCAGATACACGAGTGCAGAGCCCTCTGCTGCTCAGCCTACTCTTGGATCCATGAGTGCAGAGCCCTCTGCCACTCAGCCCCATCCTGGATCCATGAGTGCAGAGCCCTCTGCCGCTCAGCCTCATCTTGGATCCATGACTGCACAGCCCTCTGTATTGAAAAATTATTGAAAAATTATTTTTTGAGAGATTATTTTTATTTAGGTGCAATATTAAGGCTAAGTTTACTTTAAATAGGCACAGTAATTATAGAAATAATAATGGCCCATTTAGACATTGTCAACATAGCTACAGACTTTTTCACTGTAGGTTGCAGTGGTTTTAAGGTTAAAATTTGGTCGGCAGCCAGATTACTAACTATGGTCAAGCTAAATTCATTAAAATTAATTTAGACTTACCACAAATGAAGATCCCTCCTCTGACCTACTAACTCCTTTCAAGTTGCTTTTTGGGTATGACAATACCAAATTCAACTTTTTAACCACTAATGATACCCAAGAAGCTGCTAATGAAAGTGATCAGGTAGACTCTGATTATATGACAGCAACAGAGGACAAAGAAAGAAAGAAAATACTGGACTACTTTCATAAGGGACTTAAACAATCTAAAGAAATCAAAGAAAGCTGGCGATATGAATATTTGAGTAGTTTGAGGGAGAAAGAATACCAACAACACAAACAACCAGTAAGTAAAGAACCTAAAGTAGGAGAGCTGTGCCTCTCAGATGAAAATTCTATGAATCCCAAATACTTCTGGAAGATTGCTATAATTTAAACATTTACACCCAGATGAAGATGACATAATCAGGCATGTAACTGTAAAAACACCCACTGGTCACCTCTCCAGAAGACACATATATCGGTTACACCCACTTGAAATAACTGATAAACCGAATATTGACCTGGAAGAACTTGAAAATTCCTCCACTGAATCAGGAACTGTAGATTACCCTGACACTACTACTGCCGCTACTCAACCCCGACCACAAAGACAAGCTGCAGTTAGATTTTGGGAAGAATTGCAAAGAAAAATACAGAGTAGATCTTTGTGAAGACCACAAATTGAAAATTGTAAATAACTTAAATAGCTATAACTTAGGATTAACGTTCTACAGAAAAGACGCTTTCATTTTCATATTTCACCTAAAAGGAACTTTTCTGTAGAGCAAGTCATTTTCATTCATCATCATGGTGGTGGGACAAAAAAAAAATTTTTCCCCCCAAGAATATAATTCTGGGTAAATTTTTTCTCCTTGGGGGGAATGTTAAAAAAAAAAGTTGATGTGTAGAAATAACCACATATATTTCCAAATAAAATATAAACAAAACAAATATTTACCACAAAATAAATTTAGAATAAAAAATAATAACTCTTGTTTCTAACCAACCAACTAGTGAAGTTGGGTTTCCCTAAATAAAAAAAAGAAGAAAGAAAAAAAAGTTTTTGAGACTGAAAAAAACAGCTCTTTGTTAAACATCGAAAAATTTTGACTGCTGAATCAAGTGGGCTAGTTGTTTTTATAAAAAATTCTTGTAGTTCCCCAACTAACCGGGCAACTTAAAGTCAACCTTTAAATCTCAATATTAACCACTGCAATTAAACTAAAAACTAAAACCCTGTTTAACTAAATAGTGGCCTACCCCTATTAAAACTTAAGGGCAATATAACCCTAACTTAACTTAAGTAAAAACCTTCAAAACATTAAACCTTTAAAAGCAAAAACTTAAGGGCAATACAGCCCTAGCCTAATTTAAACTGCAAAACCTAGGTCTGGGAAATAGCCCCCATGAATAAATAACTTAGCAGTGTGCCAAATAGTGACTTAACAAAAAAAATTCAAAATCTGGAAACTAAATTAAACTTATGGACTAGTTAGAAACAGAAAGGGCAACGTTCAACTGGCAACTTCATTTGTGGTAAGTCTAAATTAATTTCAATGAATTTAGCTTGACCATAGTTAGTAATCTGGCTGCCGACCAAATTTTAACCTTAAAACCACTGCAACTTAGAGTCAGGGCCGGATTAACCATTAAGCAAAATAAGCCCGTGCTTAGGGCATCAAGGGAAGGGGGGCACCACAGAAATTTTCCATTGTCGGATTTACCATGGATTTATTATACTATTATAATCGCGGCTTATAACCTATAAGCTGTTGAAAACTGAATTATATATATTCATATATAGTATTTTTTTTTTTTCATTGTTTGAATTTGTAGTGAACAACAACCCTTTTGAGAGAATAAATATATTTCGTTGTAATCACACACTTTACGCTTTGCGTTATTATTTTGTTTATATCAAATCTTTGAGCGCCATATTAAAAATACATATAGATTAAATATTTTCGTGTGCTATAGGAAGTTATTCTGAACGTGTGATTTGTGCATATAATATTAAATATATATTTTACATAATCATTTGGTATTGTTTTACAGAAAGATTTAGGTTTATAGAATTGTAATATAAATTAATATTAAAATAAAAGAAACTATAAACTCTCATATTGCTGTTGTATCAAGTGATGTTTATCACGGCCATTATAATAATAAGATATACTGACCTAAGTTAATTAGCGTTGAAGAAGTTTATCTGTTGCTCTCTCTTCTTCTCTAGGGTAAGTCTATGAAGTGTACTTTATTTGTATATATAACAATATTTTATCATACACGTATCTTTATTTTATAATTTATTTATCTATTGTCATAACAGTATAAAAGAATTTAGATTGTAATAACCAGAGTGAATAATTTGTAATGTATATATACAGGCCCGGATCTAGAAGAATGGGGGCCCGTGGCTAATATTTTTTTTGGGGGCCCCCTTGGCTACAATTTTTATTGTATAAGGATTATAAGCTTTGTTTACGAGGAAAATTAAAGGTTTTCAGAACAAACATATTACTTTACTTTATTTATTTAGTTTTCAGAACAAACATATTACTTTACAAATATTTTACTTTATTTTACATATTATATTTTCCTGAATTAATAATTTTATACACACCTACCTACTGATTATGAGCTGGCAACCGATTGAACCGACGAGCCTTTTTTTGTGCAAATTCATTAATAATATTTCGAAAATCGACTTCTTTGGCCAGAGCATGTTCAACACAAAGAATTGCCAGTGACTGTAATCGCTTTTGCTTCATTGTTGAACGTGTGCAACATTTCAGTCGCTTTAACTTAAAAAAACTCCGTTCGCCGGTACAATTGGTCACCATCAATGATAAGTACATTCTGTATGCATTTAAGACATTGGGGAAAACTTCTCCAAATTTGGAGGCCCGCCTCAAATGCGGGGCCCGTGGCTGCAGCCCACATAGCCCACCCCTAGATCCGGGTCTGTATATATAACATCAAACGTAGTTAGGACAATTTAGGCCCTAAGCAAATGTTCATATTTCCTATAATTAAATATTGTGTTTTAAATAAATAAATAAATGTAAATATAAAATGTGGCTCGTTAATAGTGAAATGTTAATATTGATATTTTTATAGATTGCGTATTATTAATTCTAATGTTAAGTATTTTTATTTTATAGGTTTCGGTTCCTTCTTTCGGTTCCTTCTTTTGGTTCCTTCTTTCGATTTGATTTGTATTCAACATTTCGAGTTGATATTTCGGTTGAGTTATATTTAATTGCCACTTATATTAAATTGCCACTTTGGTTGTGTACGGTTCCCATTTTGTCTTTCTGAGAATAAAAGAACAAAGCCAAGATTGTGATATGTGTAACTGTGTTGATTGCCACATAATATACAAATAAAATATTCTTTTTATTTCTGTATTTTACAGACCCCAAGAACCAAGATGAAACGTGTTCAGTTAAGTGGTGCACAAAAGCGAAAACTATCAAAAGAGAAACAAGAGAAGACTTTGGATTTAGAGTCCAAGACTGCAAAGCTGACTGATTTCTTCACACAAGTTCCACGACCACAACGTCAACATGATATACCGATTCTGAATCAAAACCAATCTCCGTCATCAGAAGTGGACACAAATACCACTTTGATCACTTCAAAATCAAAATATGATGACGTTGGAATCACCGAGGTGTCACAAGCAAGTTCATCTACCACATGTCTCACTACTGATCTCACTTTGCCTGTAAATTCTCTTGATACCTCTACTGCAAATGTTGATTCAAGTTGCTTTACAAGACATTCTGGGGTTGAAATAATTGCTGAAAATGAAAGTTTAGTGGACCATGGTGATGGTGGTGAAATGAATCAGTCTGCAGAAGATGAAGTAAATATAGCAAAAGATCCAGGGTTGTGGCTTGATTTCTCTGCTGATGATGTGGCTTATTGGATTGCTTGTGGACCCAGTGACTGTCAACACCACAATGGGCCATTTGACAAGTCTTACCGGCATTTCAGTAGTGGCAAACCAGCAAGATACTGTTCACAAAAACTTTTCGTTGGGACAAAAGCCAATGGTGAGAAATACAAGAGAGAGTGGTTATTGTATTCACCATCAACAGGATCAGTTTACTGTTATGTTTGTAAACTGTTTGCTCCTAAAAATGTCTCACATTTTGTTATAAGAGAAGGGTTCAGTGACTGGCGAAATACTATTGTAATTGATCATCATGAAAAAAGCACTACTCACCGAGACTCTATGCTAACATACTTAACTCGCAGACAAGGTGCGGGGTTGGGACAACAGTTGGAAAAACAAATTCAGGAAGTGTGATTACTGGGAACATGTCTTGAGGCGTGTCATAGCTGTTATTTGTACGTTAGCTGAACGTGGCTTGTCTTTTCGAGGAACAGAAGAAAGATTTGGATCATTGCAGAATGGGAATTTTTTAGGGCTGCTTGAGCTCATAAGCCGGTTTGATCCATTTTTAGCAGGTCACATTTTGAAATATGGAAATTCTGGCAAAGGAAATCCTTCTTACCTGTCCAAACCACCTGTGAGGAACTCATTCAACTAATGGCTCAAAAGGTCCACGCACTCATTGTTGACGAAGTAAAATCTTCTGGTTATTTTAGTTTGTCAGTTGATTCAACACCAGATCTATCACATATCGATCAGTTAAGTGTTGTACTTAGGTACTTAAAAGATGGACAGCCTATTGAACGCTTTTTAACCTTTCTGAAAATGAAAAGCCATACTGGTGAGGAAATGGCAAATCAGGTGTTGCAGTACTTACGTGAAGTTTGTAAGCTAAACTTTTCAAAATGTAGGGGTCAATCTTACGACAACGCTGCCAACATGTCTGGGCGTTATAAGGGGATGCAGCAAAAAATTTTAGAAACAAACAAGTTTGCTATATATGTGCCCTGTGCAGCCCATTCACTAAATCTGGTAGGCCGAAGTGCTGTTGACTGCTGTGAAGAGGCGGTTAATTTCTTCTCTACAGTGCAGTTGCTCTATACCTTTTTTTTAGCCTCAACCAGCAGGTGGGAAATTCTTAAAGGTTGTATTGGAAATGAAAGTGTCTTAAAATCCCTCTCTGATACCAGATGGGAGGCACATGCTATGGCAACAGCAGCAATTTTGAAATCTTTCCTTAAAATTTAGAAGCGTTAGAATGTATAGCTGAAGACCAGTCACAAAAGGGAGACACTAGAAGAGAAGCAAATAATATTGCAAATAAGATGCAAGAGCTAGAATTCGTTTTTATGTTGAATTTTTGGGATGAGATTTTGCAAAATTTTCATAGAGTAAGCAAAGTTCTACAGAATAAGGATGTGAACTTAAAAACATGTGCAGATCTGTATGGATCATTAGCTGACCAACTGTGCACTTCACGAGATGAATTTGAAAGATATGAAGCAGCTACAAAGGAAATGCTACCAGATGTTGATTACAAGGCAGCTCAAACTCGCAAACGTATCAGAAAGAAGGTACCCAATGACGGAGATGCACCAGAAGCAGTGCTGGACTTACCTATAAGCTAAATAAGCTATAGCTTAGGGCCACACACCCTCGGGGGCCTCATTTTTTTAAATATTTTTTATTTTATCATTAGTTTTTATTCTTTAACACTAATTCATCAAAAATTATATATATATATATATATATATTATTTTTTCTTTATCATTAACATTAATATAAAAAATAATTATAGTAATAATTATTTTAAATTTTTTTACCCGAATTTTTTTAGAGAAGGGCCTCAAATTTCATATAGCTTAGGGCCTCAGCAGGTGAAAGTCCGGCCCTGACCAGAAGTATATCTGAATGCCAGAGATAAATTTCTTATCACCACCTTTTACACAATTGTTGACAAACTTGAAACTGAGATGAGAAGAAGAGGAGAGATATACAAAGAAATAGCAGAGAGATTTTCTTTTCTAAGTGATGTGCCACATAATGTCACCACTTCATCATCTACTGAAATTGAAAGGTATTCTCAGGGTTGTAAAAAGATGATTGATGCTTACCCAGAGGACTTGAACACTAATTTCTCTGCTGAGCTTCAGCAGTTTCACTCATATGTGTGCCATAAGTTCAGTGCAAAAAAAAATGTAAAAACAAGATTGTCATGCTGAACTTTATAAAATAATTGTAGAAGACAATATTGAGTGTGCCTTCCCAAATGTAGAAATTGCCTTTCGTATATTTTTAACATTAATGGTCACAAATTGCTCAGCTGAGCGTTCATTTCTCAGTTGAAGTATATTAAAAATACCAACAGAACAACTATGCAACAAGGCAGGCTGGATGCCTTATCTCTACTAAGTATAGAAGCAGATGTGTTACGTAAGATTAGTTTTGAGGATCTGATCAAAGACTTTGCAATTAAAAAAAGTAGGAGAAAACTTTTCAAATATAAATGAAGTGTAAGTATCCAAAAATAAACATTATTTTCCATCTTACTGTAAGTTTTGTTTCATTTCAAAAAATAAAATTTTATTTTATGGTTTATTTTTGTTTATATTTTGAATTACATATATATGGGGCACCAAAATCTTTTAAGTGCTTAGGGCCTCTAAAGGTCTTAATCCGGCCCTGCTTAGAGTGAAAAAGTCTGTAGCTATGTTGACAGTGTCTAAATGGGCCATTATTATTTCTATAATTACTGTGCCTATTTAAAGTAAACTTAGCCTTAATATTGCACCTAAATAAAAATAATCTCTCTCAAACAATAATTTTTCAATAATTTTTCAATACTCTGCCTCTCATCCTCATCCTGGATCCATAAGTGCAGAACCCTCTGCCTCTCAGCCTCATCCTGGATCCATGAGTGCAGAGCCTTCTGCCTCTCAACCTCATCCTGGATCCCTGAGTGCAGAGCCCTCTGCTTCTCAGTCTCATCCTGGATCCCTGAATCCAGACACTGCTACATCGCCAGCTCAATACCATCTCACACAGGATATCTCCCCAAGGGGCCTTGGTGAATAGGGATGCTGGGAATGCAGTCAGAGGTCATGATGAGGAGGCATCTTGGACAATGGTGGTAAGGAGGGGCCAGAAGCGAGCAACCACTGCAGTAGCTAATGGTGGTGGTCCCTCAAGGAGGTCTGGTCTCACTCATGCACTGGCTAGAGAGAGTCAGTCTGTGGCAAAGGTTGGCAGAGAATGGTGGGGTATCATAGGGGCTGCCAAAACATATTGCATGATGACTGTACCAACGAAGACTGCAAACATTTTCATCTCGAGATGTTGACCTGATCTTACGGCCGAGGAGCTGCAGGCATTTGTGGAAGATAAAGTGAACCTTTTACATGTAGGAAAATTGACTCCAGATGGACTATATGGAAAATTTGGGAGTACCGAAATGGAAGACCCACCTAATCTTGGATAAGCCATATTGACATTAAAATAAATAATAATAATAAAAAATAACTCAGAAGGAGAACATGAACTCTTGCTGAGAAAAATTAAAAAGACACCAACGAAGAAACAAATATGGGATGAAAAGAAAAAAAGATCCCATGGCTAGAAATAGCAACACGGTTTTAAGAAGAAGAAGAAAAAGATCGGATAAGCAGAATAACAGGGCGAGAAGCTGAATAAGCATAAGCGATTAAGCATAACACAGCGACGGAAAAAGCCGGAATAAAAATGTTTTAGTGGTGTCAAGAGATAAAATTCATAACAGTTTCAAGGTAAGAAGTTCATAAATTTCCCTTCGGTTATTAAATTTAGGTTAAATAAGCTGACATTTCAGCTGTAATTGTTTAACAAAAGTGTATGGAAGTCCTGTTTATGGACAAATAGTTAGGCTAGTTCATCTTTGGCCTAGGTCTTCCATCTCAACATAGCCTAGGTTGTGTTTAGGCTACTCTGGTTGGAGCAGGACCTATTTTTTCCATAAATAAATGGTGGCCCGTGTTGGGGAAGGGTTATTTGCTGTGAAAACCTTAACCTTGAATAAAAAAAAATAATAAAATTACGCCTTATCAAACATTTTGACATCTGAACAGAATTTATTCCATGTTTGGCTTTTTCAAATACTTACTACATATAAATAATAATAAATTACGAAGCCCTAACTAAAAATAAAAATAAGAAATAATTCAAATGCTTCAAAACTTATCATTTGGTCATAAATGTGGTAAAATTCTAGAATAAGGGTAATCAGAAGCCTAGCCTATTTAACCAAAATAAAGCTTATTTATAGAGTTGAAAGGGTTTTAGGATTTTGGGGACTTAATTTTGGAAAAATAAAATAAAAAATATGGCTGAATGTGAAGCAATTGAGGCAAAGATTAAATCATTAAAAAGGAAGAGATCAGCAAGGAAGGGAGTCATTACCAGGCTTTTAACTACCTTTAATAGCAAAGAAAATCCAAATAAAAGGGATTATGATACTATTTTGGGTGGTTTAAATAGAATTAAACAGGAAATAATAATTATAGATGAGGAAATTGTTACAGAAACTGATGCGTTAAATGTTGGTGAAGAGACATATACAGCACTTTTGTGTGAACAAGAACAGAATATTTTTGAAATAGATTCTCACATAAATGAATTATATGCTGCTTTAGATAATCTACCAAATAATTTAGAGGCTACAAATCAAAGTTTGATTGAGGCCTTCAGAAATGTATCCATTTCTAATGATGACAATAAACAACTAAAAGCCAAGTTACCAACATTACAAGTACCAATATTTGAGGGTGATCGAACAAAATTTCAGTCTTTTCTAGAAAAATTTGATAGTTTAATTGGCAACAAAGATTATATATCTGATGTTGACAAATTCAGTTATCTCCTTAATTATTTAAAGGGCCCAGCCCTAAAACTGGTTGATGCCTTACCGGCAATTGGCAGTTCATATAAAATAGCTCTCAAATTACTAGAAAGAAATTTCCTAAATAAAAAAGAAATAGTAAATGATTTAGCAATAAAATTAAAAAATATAAAACCAGCCAAGGATAACCATCAGGATCTGTACAATTTCTATTGTGAAATTGAATGCATGTTAGGTCATCTACAAAATAATGATATAGATCTAGAGAAATCAGCATGGTTTATCCAAGCCATAATATTTGATTGTTTACCTACCCAAATTAGGGATATTTTCCAAAGAATAACGGGAAATACATACCCTACCCTTGATGAAATAAGGAATGAATTTCCAAATGTTTTGTCAATGTACAAATCTTCAAAGATTGATTCACAAACAAAGATTGATTCACAAACAAAGATTGATTCACAAAGAAAATACAAACAAAACCACAACCACAACAAAAAGACAAATCAGAACAAAAAGTGATAGGTCTAACTCCTACACTACAAATGATTTAATGTTACGACAGAATTTGTACGTAAGTGTAAATTTTGTTCGGCTGATGATCACTATAGCACACGATGTACTAAATATGTAGACTTAGAATCCCGGATAAATAGGTGTTCTCAGTTAAACCTTTGTACTAAATGCACAGGCAGGACATACTAACAAAGACTGCAAAACAAAAATAAGATTCAAATGTGTTAATTGTGGAAGTTTAAATCATGTCTCTTGTCTTTGTGATTCATTTAAAAATTCAAATAAACAAAACCTAAAGAAAAATGAAAAAACATTTAATGGACATATATCAATAAATAATGTCAATAAAAATTCTAGTGTACTCCTACCTACAATAACCTTGGATTTAAAAAATAAAGAAGGTGGGACAACTCCTATAAGATGTCTAATAGATTCTTGTTCCCAACAAACATTTGTAGATCAATCATTAGTTAATCAATTAGGCCTACAAACTCATAAAAATGAACAAGAATTGTGTATAACATCATTTGTCAAAGAAAATGAACAGAAAGAAAAATATAATACAGTCAATTTAGATCTGGATATACCCACAGAGAATAAAACAACAAACATAGAAGTAGTAGTCATTGAACAAGTTGGTCAACAAAAATTTAAAATACCAAATTTAAAAGAAGTAATACAACAACTTAAAAAGCAATATAAAATTGCAGATAGAAATTTAAATGATGATATAATAGATAATGTTCAAATGTTAATTGGAGCTGATTATATTCACTTAATTCAGAAGGGCATAGTCAGAATAGGAGATGGGATTGCTCTAGATACTCACTGGGGTATAGCTCCACTGGGACACATAGATAAATATAAAATAACAATGAAAAATAAAAATATATGACTAACAAACTTGCCCTATTATGACAAGGTCTTACACAACTCAAATAATGACATAAATACTGAAATATTAAATAAATCATTAACAACTGAAGAATTAGATAAAGGTGTACAACAGCTCTGGCTATTAGAGTCAGTGGGGGTGCAAGATGGTGATCATACAGATGAAAATCAATTAATGGCTGAAAATTTTGAAAACACCATCATGTATGAAAATGGCCATTATTCAATTGAACTACCTTGGAAGATCAATAGTCCAAAATTAAATGATAATCTAAAGGTAGCTAAAGGTCATCTCTATAATTTGATGAAAGATTAAAAAATGACAAGAGAATTAAAATGTATGATGATGTTTTCAAGGACCAGTTGAAAAAGGCTTCATTGAAGAAGTTAAAGATCACCCCTTTAAAAAAGACAACTGCCATTATCTTACTCACACAGGAGTCTATAGAAAGGATGCACCCACAACAAAACTTAGAGTTGTGTATAACTGTAGTCTTAAAGATGGCAATAAGCATAGCTTGAATGACTGTCTCATAGAGGGGCCTAATCTTATTTCAGACCTTGTAAAAATCCTTCTAAGATTTAGATTAGATGACTATGCAGTTCAAAGTGATATAAGCAAAGCTTTTTTGAGAATTCATCTGAAAAATAACTATGACAAAGATCAACTAAGATTCTTGTGGTTTAATGATCCATATGACTTAAATAAAGGGTTTAAAACATTTAAATTTAATGTGGTTTTGTTTGGAGCAAATGCAAGTCCTAGTTTACTGGCTTTAACCATCAAACATCACTTAAATTTGTATGATGAAAATGATTTAACTGTTCAGTTCTTGAAAGATCACTTCTATGTAGATAACCTTGTAGGATCAACCAAAACAGAGTCAGAATTAAATGAAGTTTACATAAAAGCAGATAAAATAATGAAAGAAGGTAATTTTGAATTAAGAGAGTGGATCACAAATAATGAGAGACTAAATCAAAAAATAAAATCAGAAGACAAAGGATTAACAGAACCAACAAACAGGGTGAAAACATTAGGCATGATCTGGGATTTGAACTCAGATTCTAAAGTTCATGATCACTCTGCACAAAAGGCTACACCTTAGATACAACAGCTAACACAAAAAGAAAGATCTTATCCGAAAGTTCAAAAATATTTGATCCTATGGGTTTACTCCTTCCTTCTACTATCAGATCCAGGGTTCTTTTACAAGAATTTTGGAAACAGAAAGTAGACTGGGATGATCCTATAACCAATAAACAACAAGATAGCTGGAAAAGGTTAGCTAAAGATCTCAATAAATTACAAAACATAAATATTCCCAGAGTTTGTGGACACAGAGATACACCTCAAACCTTGCATGTATTTGGTGATGCCAGTGAAAAGGTGTATGGCTGTTGCGCTTACCTTGTAGGTGAGGATGGCAGCCATTTGATCTATGCCAAGGGGAAAGTAACACCCTTAAAACAAAAGAAAACTATTCCTCAGCTTGAACTACTTGCGGGTTATCTAGCTGTAAAAATAACAGTATTTCTCCAGAGTCTATTATGATGTAACATTACAACTACATATATTTGGCTTGACAGTCAAAATCTGCTTGGCATGGATCAACTCTGATGAGCTAAACTCAAAAAACATCTTTGTCCGTAACAGATTAAGAGACATTAAAGAAGCTAGACAAAATTTGGACATAACCTTCAGATACATTCCAACAAAACAAAACCTGCAGACTTTCTCACAAGAGGATTATCCTGTAAATTACTAAAATCCAACAAAAATTGGTTTCATGGACCTGAATTCATTCAGGATGAAAACAATTGGCCAGCAGAACAAATTAATGTAAAACTTAACATGATAACCACAAATAAAGTTGAGCCACTATTAGATTATAACAGTTATTCTGACTTGGCAACTTGTAAGGGTAACATCTTACTGTCTCAGATTCATTCACAACTGTTTAAAGAAAATAAATAAACAAAGAAATAATGATAATGAAATGTATACAAGTCTAGCTACCAAATATTGGATTAACCAAATACAACAAACAGAATACAAAAAATGAAATAGATTTTTTAACAATTGGTAAACAATGAACAAAGTACCCTCTGTGGTAATAAACTTGAATCTTTACATTGACAAAGAGGCTTATTAAGATGTAAGGGTAGATTAAACAAATCACAAATCACATATAACAGTAAACAACCCCTTCTTCTTCATAGGTTCCATCACATTACAACCCTAATTATTAGAGAGAAACACACAATGAACTTTATCACATGGGCGTTCCACAAACATTAAATGCCATTAGAAAGTTGTATTGGATACCCAAAGGCAGAATGACTGTAAAGACAGTTTTGAATAACTGTGTCACCTGCAAAAGGATTCATTCCAGATCTTTCAGAAGACCAATCCTCCTGATTTGCCAACAGAGAGAGTCACCTTTAATAGGCCTTTTTGAAACAGTTGGCTAGACTATACAGGAAGTTTGACTATTGGTCTGGGAACAACAGAACAAAAAATTACATCATACTTTACACATGTTCATCTTCTAGAGCAGTCAGCTTAGACGTAGTGAGTGATCTCTCCGCAGAATCATTTGTCTATAGCTTTAGAAGATTTTGTGCTAAGCATTCTGTACCCAAAATTGTTGGACAGATAATGCAACCTATTGCAAGGCTGGTGAAAACCAAATAAATGACATATTACAAAAATTCACATACCATAACATATCTACAAAATAACAAAATAAAATGGAAATACATCCCTGTTGCATCACCATGGTATGGAGCAATCTGGGAAAGGAATATCCAAACAATAAAGAATTGCCTAAAAGAAATCAATAGGTAAAAAACAAATTGAATTCTTTGAACTTCTCACTCTCATTAGTGAAATTGAGAATGTTGTCAATAACAGACCTCTTACTTATGTAGGGGATAATATTAATGATGTAGAGCCTCTCACCCCAAATCATTTGATTAGGGGAGAAGTCATTAACCTTCTACCTGATTACAATATCTCCTTGGATGATCCACCTTGGAGTGATAATAATCATGATTTGCAAAATAGATTATCACAATAACAAATATAAAAACAAAATTTAAAAAGCAATGGAGTGATGAATACCTTGTTGGGTTGAGAGAAAGGCATAAATATATACAAAACAAAGACTGGGTTAATAAAATTAGGGTAGGAGATGTAGTTCTAATTAGACAAAATACACCAAGACAGTGTTGGCCATTAGGTAGAGTTTTAGAACTAAAAACTGGGGAAGATGGATTAACCAGGGTTGTAAAACTTAAAACTGCTTCAGGTGAAACTATAAGAGATGTATCACTCTTATACCCCCTAGAAGTAGGACCAACTACTGTTAACAAAAATGATCAAGATGATGAATCTATAATAGATTCTGATGATGATCAAAATTTGACCCAAACTATACCAAACCTAAACCTGTTCAATAAATGATGTAACTAGTCCTACTACTACAATAACCTATACCACAAATAGTAGACCACAAACGTTCAACTGCTCTACGAGCTAGGCAGATGTTACAACAAAAGATAAGGGCTGGAGTATTGTAATATTTCCTATGGAAAATAAACTAAAATGCAACACCCTTTCATTTTGAAAAGGGTGAGGACTTTATAAAATGCTACACTTTTTATATTAAAAAGTGAGGAAAAACAAAAATGGAATAAAAATAAAACATAAAATATAGGTAATCTAAGATGGGTTAACAAATATAAAAGAAAAAATTGGGTTTCACATGCAATTTTTCCTTTCTGGCTGGCCCCAATGTATGGAAAATTTGGGAGTACCGAAATGGAAGACCCACCTAATCTTGGATAAGCCATATTGACATTAAAATAAATAATAATAATAAAAAATAACTCAGAAGGAGAACATGAACTCTTGCTGAGAAAAATTAAAAAGACACCAACGAAGAAACAAATATGGGATGAAAAGAAAAAAAGATCCCATGGCTAGAAATAGCAACACGGTTTTAAGAAGAAGAAGAAAAAGATCGGAATAAGCAGAATAAGAGGGCGAGAAGCTGAATAAGCATAAGCGAATTAAGCATAACAGCAGCGACGGAAAAAGCCGGAATAAAAATGTTTTAGTGGTGTCAAGAGAAAAAAATTCATAACAGTTTCAAGGTAAGAAGTTCATAAATTTCCCTTCGGTTATTAAATTTAGGTTAAATAAGCTGACATTTCAGCTGTAATTGTTTAACAAAAGAGTATGGAAGTCCAGTTTATGGACAAATAGTTAGGCTAGTTCATCTTTGGCCTAGGTCTTCCATCTTCAACATAGCCTAGGTTGTGTTTAGGCTACTCTGGTTGGAGCAGGACCTATTTTTTCCATAGACTACGTACAGTTCCTTTCAAGTTACAACAGTGTGATGATCCAGGGGTATTTATGGATCCAGCAGTATGGCCAGAATGGGTATATGTACGGTGGTTCTATGAGAAGGAGGGAAGAAAAATACCTGCAGCCATGGGCGCCCGCAGGTAGGGGCAAGGGGGGGCGCTTGCCCCCCCCCTGGAAATGCCAAGAAAATATATTAAATATTTTCTAAGAAAATATTTATATCCTAAACTTGCTGAAAAGTATCCAACTGCCTCCTAAAGGGTGAAAATTTTTATTTGTGTGCATGATAAAAGGTTGCTACCTTTTTATTTGTTTCACCGGGAGAAAATCAACTCCAACAAAACTGATTTTATGGAAAAGGTTGTTCATAATTTTGGTAGTGACCGCAGACGACTACAATTCCTATTCAAATGAGCAGTGTAGGTGATGCTCGAAACACCGTTTTCAAATTAGGTACAACATTTACTTCAGTGTGCTTTTTCTTCATTCTATCATTTTCTGTTATAAATAAAATAAATGATTGTTATCATGTGCATTGTATGTATATACAAAATATATTTGCATTTTCCATTACAGAAAATGCAACACTAAACTTGCTTAGAATTAACCTGCTGGTTCCTAAGGGGTCAAAAGTTTTTTGCTTGCTCCGGTCCCTACCTATTAATACATTAAATTTTGCCCCCCCTTGGAAAAAATCCTGCGGGCGCCTATGCCTGCAGCCCCTCTCGCAAGTGCTGGAGAGGGTAATTATGGAGATATCATGCATCGTACTATGGAGAAAAATCCAGCTGGGTCTAATGCTTTAACTGCTGTGCCTGGTATAAGTGGAATTCAACATGTAGAGATGGCTGGCAAACTACTGCATCTTCCTATTTGCAACATTCAAGGTAATCTCTCATAACTATAGGGGCCTGAGCTTAGGCAATAATAGCAAACACAGGCGGATCATAATTGATAAGCTGTTAGAGGATGCTGGTATGCTCTGTCTGCAGGAAACATGGCTATGGAAACAGGACTTAAAGGATCTGAATAGCCTGTCCGGTAACTTTCATGGGATAGGGGAGGCCACCAGAGAAACAACATGGTCTCCTTGCAGGCCACCCACCTGGTGGGGTAGCTATTCTATGGAGGTTGGGGTATGGGAAATATATTAGTGAATTAAAACTTGGTTTGAACTGGCTAACTGGAATAGAAATTTGTATAGACAATAAAAAATTTGTAATTCTGTGTATCTATATACTAAAGTAGGTTGATTTTCCGCATTGTTTTAGATATCGACTTTGGACTAGTCGAGATAGTCAGGGCTTAATATGATAATAACTGACAAAAACTTTCAGATCCCTAGCTTTAACCGTTTTTTGAGGACATCGTTTCAAAAATCGTCAAAAAATCGTACCGAAAAATATCGCATTTTCCAATTTTCGGCCAAAAAAACCATGCTATTTTCATAAAAATTCCTGAAAAAAGTTACAATTTTATTGAAAAAAAGTAAAAAAAAACATGTACAGAGTCAAATAGACACATTTAGATCCCAAGATCATCATAATTTTCACTGTAAGAGCCCTTAGAAGCAAAGGAAGGCCTCATCTGGTGGCTTAGGGCTTTGGCCAGAATGTGTTTGTGCCTTGATTCGAGTCCATAAACAGTATGGGAAGCTTCAGATGTCAGCTTCACGGCCCTTTCAACACTCTGAGAATGTGAAGGCAGATCAGGCAGCTCCAGCTTGGTGCCATTCAGCAATGCTTCTTGAAGCTCCTGGTCAGAAAAGTCTTCTGTGCTCTTGGCCCTTTCCTTTCTTCAGCTTAGTCTCCCCATTTTCATCCTTAACTTCTCTGTACAGCAAAGTGTCCTTGTCAACTTTCCCATCAACCCCAATACACACTAACGTTTCCAGACCCTCATTGTGCTTTTCATCACTTTTCACTTTCATTCTAGCTTTTTCCCTGTCCATTTTCGATTTATCAACTATTATCTGTTTCACATCAAGGCCAGGCTTAAGCAGGTCCATAGCTTGTAAGTCTAGGAGGAAGGCATTAGTAAGACTTGCCCCAAGATTGGAAGAAACATCACCCCTGATCAGTTCCATGGCATATCTGGGGGTTTTCAAAAAGCTGTAACCTACACTTGGGTGCCTCCTTGGCTTGAACTCTTCAGCTTCACCACCAGATGGCTGAAATGAAAATAAAAAATAAATTACTAAAGCAAAAATGAGGGAAAAAGTAGGAAAAAATATGGGTAAAAATCGATGAAAATGGGCGGAAATAAGAATAAATTACTTAAATGAAAATGGGGGAAAATAGGGGGGAAAATGGGTAAAAATTCAGGTAAAAAGTCAGCGAAAATGGGCGAAAAAAAGAATAAATTACTAAAGCGAAAATGGGGGAAAAAAGGGGAGAAATAGGGACAAAAAGTAGGGATAAATTTGGATAAAAATGGGATAAGATATAAGAAAAAAAATATATTACCTCTCCTGATTCTCCTGAGCTGGATTCAAAAGAAATATCTTGTGAAGGTGTGGAGGCAAAAGTGGCCAAATCCACTTCCTGCTGCTGTTGAATCTGGTTCTGTAATCTTTCTGCTTCAGCTGCAGCCCTCTGTCTCTCTTCACAGCAGCTTTATCCACAGATCCCAGCTGGAAAGAGCCCTTGGGTCCTATTTTGGCCCTCTGATCTCTCAAGTATTCCCTCTCCTCTACTGGAACCTGAAATATTAAAATATATTAAATAGCGGATCTAAAATAAGAGATAAAATCCCGAAAAACATTGATTATTAATTTCTATTACCAGGGCGGGGAAAGAAAGATTACAGGAGGAAAATGTGGATATTTTTCAATTACAAACGTTGAATTTCCTTCCATTTAAAAGGCACCTAATGCTAATCGCACTAAGTTAGGCCAGTTAAAAGTTAAAAAAATAATAGCATTACCTTTACTGGGAGGACAAGTGCAGATTATATGCTGTGTTTGACAATTTTCTTTCTTGCACTTCACAGCATTGTCATCACAGGGACGAACAGGTAGCTTACAGGTGCAAGCAGAAATGTCAAAAAGTTTATCCAGCTTTTCCTCCAGATTCTGCTCCTGGACTGTAGAAAGAGATTTCCTGTTTATCTCTTTTGCTTTCTTGAAGCACACTTTATCCACCAATTTCACTACATAATATTCCTCATACAGGGGCAGCTGCGGGTTCACTGCCTGCCAGATCTCAATCACATCCTTTGCTATCATTTTAGCAATATCATAGTCTTTCAAGTCCGGGTGGCTGTTTTGGAGGAAATAACTGTACTGAATAACTTGGCGGAGGGTAGGAGGCTCTGTTTTATCCAAAGGGGAAGGCTAGCCACTGAATTTTTTGGCACTATCACTTCGAGTTAACACTGCAGACTTCCGTTTTTTATCCATTTTTATGAAATATCTGAAAATAAACACAATTAAATGAACGCATCATAAAATAACTTAATTTAATACACATTTTATAGGTAAATATAATTAAAAAATACAAAATAATACACTAATAAACATCTATAATGCATTTACAATAAGTTTCAAGCATCGTTTTGTTAAAAAAGCCGAATTTTAATTGATTATTTTGATGAAATAAGGTCCGATATTTTGTTTGTTTACATTGCGCGAATGCCGCGCCGCGATTTTACGCGTAAAATTTTTACAACTTAAAAATAATTAACAATCCTCAAAAAATACAATCATTTTCACAAATATGAGTTGGTGCAACATTTTTTATACATTAATATCTTTGTATCTAGACTAGTCCAAGATCACAGTTCCAAAATCAACCTACCCTACTATATACCTTTTCAGGCAGTTGATAATGAAGAAGATTACCTCATTAAATTGGGGCAGGTCAGCAGTATTATTGATGAGTTGGATACGACACGTGTAGCTATTATTGGTGACTTTAATGCTAATGTGCTTAATGATAATTCTTTGTTTAGCAACCACTTGAAAGCCTTCTGTAAAGATAATAACTTGAGTCTTTCATCCATGTGTAGTCTCTTCCTGGTGATAGCTTTACTTATGTTAGTGATAGTTGGCACACCACCTCATGGTTGGATCATTGTATTTGTATGTTCATTAATCATTATACACAGTGATTCACTGCCTACTTAGTCAGTGCTCCAGACAACTATCTCTTAATCTTCTATGCACCTCTTGTATGATGTTTGTACCTGTGGAGTCTGAAATAAAGTGTTTGTTTGTTTAAGGATAATAGCTGAAGTTTATCCTCCAACTGAACAATACTGAGGTAAGATTTATGTTATTAGGTTAGGTTTACCAAAATGCTCTTTTATAGTAGTATTTGATGTAATTTACTCACTGTACAACTGGGATCTTTCCTGTTTCATTACCTGTTTCCGATTTTTATGAAAACAACGTGATATGTACAGTTTTTCACTCTGATTTCAAAATTATAAACCATTTCATCGAGAAATACTAAGGTTAGGTTAGGTTAAGTTAAGCTTATTAGCATTTGATGTTTTCTAGGACACTTTTTCTTTCGGTATTAAGCTATATTCTTGTAAAAAATGTACTGCATTTTCTTCTGTCTCAGTCTTCCTATATAATTCTATAAAATTAAATTTGTCAGTCATTGGAAAGTAAAAAGATGTTGAACTATAGTCTATGCTTGCAGCGGAAGAACAAAATTGATGCGCAACGCCACCGTTTAAAAAACAGCCTAGCCTATGCTTGCAGCGGAAGAACAAAATAGAAACGCCACCGTTTAAAAAATAGCCTATCCTATGCTTGCAGTGATTACACCGTTCTAGTACTTTTTGTAGTATTCTATAATTTACTTTCATTTTGAAAAAACTTATTTTTAGACGTAACCTAACCTAACCTAAGTATTTCTCGATGAAATGGTTTATAATTTTGAAATCAGCGTGAAAAACTGTACATATCACGTTGTTTTCATAAAAATCGGAAACAGTTAATGAAACAGGAAAGACCCTGCAACTGAGCCGAAACATCATGATTTTGAACTTCGAATAAAATGGGTTTGGACTTTTGGCTCATTTACACAGCAAGTGAATATCAGATGATTTGAATAAATCTGATCAAATACTACTTAAAAAATGCAGTTTGGTATGATTTTGCAGGTGATGACATTTCTTTCAGATTTACCATTATCTACACTCCATTTCACTCCATTTACGTTTTGAATTTTAAGTAGATAAAAAAAAAAGTTTAAAAAGAAGGTTAATATGTAGCAAATAGCCCCACCTCGAGTTCATAATTTTTTATGTTAGCATTCGGTAGTATACAGCAATAGAATAAATTTGTTGAAAGCCAGACCCCCCGGAATTCAAAATTAACGAAGTTATTGATTTTTTAAGTTTTAACCATTTTTTGTTTCGCAACCTGCCAGTAGGCATAAGACATCCTCGCTCTCAGACAATTTTCTGGAAATGTGTAGACGACCAATCACAGTGCACCTTTTTTTAACCAATAGTAGGCTATTAATCACTCAAAAACAACCAATTACAGACATGTCTTAATGAACCAATGACAGCTAATTAGGAATTTTAAAGAACCAATCAAGTTGTTTTCCCGACCGTGACGTCATGGAAACTCCTCGGCATTTGACACGGCTGAGTTCGTTCTTTCTGTTTTAATTTTTGCCGCGTAAACATGTGCAGTGAGATTTGTAAAAGTTGTGACCTAGGCTACGTTCAAGTGTTGCAAATGGATAAGTGGTAATCGGGTACTTACGTATTATCGGGACTACCAAACTGTTTAGTATGTATTTTTGCTCTCGTAGTTTTCGTTTAAACTAAGAAAAACATCACAACTTAACCTAACCAATCATCAAGGGCGTACAGTTGACCTAACCGGGCATTCAATTAACCTGAATGCCCGGTTAGGTCAACTGAATGCCAGGTTAGGTCAACTGAATGCCCGGTTAGGTTAATTGAATGCCCGGTTAGGTCAACTGTACGCCCTTGATGATTGGTTAGGTTAAGTTGAGATATTTTCGTTAGTTTAAACGAAAATGACGAGAGCAAAAATACATAATAAACAGTTTGGTAGTCTCGATAATACATAAGTACCATAATGGTAATCTCTTCATTTAGGTTAGGTAGGTTAGGTTAACACATTTTACGGGTGCGAAATTTAGTTATTAGAGTGTGTTTTCATGTGCTTTATTCAGAAATGCTACTCATTTGCCCCGTGTTTACTTGAAAATAAAACCGAAAAAAACAACATTTTTTTCGTACTTTCAATTAAATGCGGGACAAATGAGTGGCATTTCTAAGGAAAGCACATAAGAACACACCCTAATAACCAACTTTCATACCAGAAGTCGAGGTGGGGCTATTTGCTGCATATTAACCAAAAAGAAAAATAATTCTCAACGTACTCTACGAAAGGCCACAAAGTGATTGACCGTTGATAATGTTATCGGGTGTAATCGAGCAGCTATGCATAATTCCTAACAATTACCTCCTGACTGTTGATAGTTATCGGAGTGTAGTTAAGCAGCTCTGCATAGTTCCTACAATTAACTCCCACTTGGTCTTCCTTTAATAATATGGGATTACAACAATTCTGCTATCGTGAAAATGGGAGTAACATTATTAGTGCAAGTATCTATATCGACTACGGCTATATATTCATGGAATACTGTATATCCAATACAGTATGTTGAAATCAAGGATATTGTTGTTATTAGTTGGTTTGTTAGTACCAAAAATTAGATCATAGCCTATTTATATCTAGTAGGTCCACTCACATTATATAAGAGTCCAATAATTTTAAACAAAAGATTTTAAACAGAAAATTTCAAGCCAGTGAGAACTTAAAATTTACTTTCAAATAGATTTGGAGAACAGTTTCACAAACTTGGTCCCACTGGCTTTGCATGCGAATCTTAAAACTTTGATGGCTATGGCATTTTCGCAAAATTATGATCGGACTGGCTTTTCCACGATTTCATAAATAGTTTAAAATTTCATACAGGCGTGAACTGACTAGATATAGAAAGGCTTTGATTAGACTATTCTCAATAAATTTAAAATGCTAAAGCACAGATATTGGAATTACTTGAGAGGTCCTAAATGTAAAATACAGGGTGTTTATAAAGTCCCTATCTATTTCAGTGAAAACGTAGCAAAAAGGGTAAAATTAAATACAAATATAATGGAAGGCATACATTTAATGAATACGTAAGCATATGATTCTACCTGAGTACCATCAGTATCTCTACAGAGCTCGAACCTAGCAGCAGCATTGCGGAAAACATTTTGGAGTATGACAGGGGTTATTTTTGTAACTGCTGTTAAGATACGAGCACGTAAATGTCCCAGCTTCATTCAGATGGCATTTTAAACACCGTCGTCTTTCAACAAGATGGTGCACCTTGTCATTACGCAAACATTGTTCGGAAGTACCTAAATGAACGATTTCCAAATCGGTCGATCGGACGTGGAGGCAACAGGCCCCTGGCCGGCTCGATCTCCTGACCTAACGTCCTTGGATTTCTTTGTGCATGGGGCTTTACAAATCAAACGTCTATCACACGAGGGTTACAGATCTGCAAGATTTACGTGCTCGTATCGTAACAACAGTTACAAAAATAACCCCTGTCATGCTCCAAAATGTGTTCCGCAATGCTGCTAACAGATTTGAACTCTGTAGAGATACCGATGGTGCCCATGTAGAATCATATGCTTAAGTATTCATTAAATATATCCTATATACTATTGAGCTAAAATGTGTCTGTGAGTCCGCTTTCTTCTGAACCGTGCACAGACTAAACGGCATATCGGAAACTTCTGAAACCACCACCAACTGATAGCCCATGAAGTGCCGATGTGCTCTGTCAAGTTTCCCGGTTCTAGGTCACAATTACTGGGTCCGAAGGCCCCAGCACCGCGACAAAACTACAGAAAAGAACGCAGCCGTGAAATCCTTGAGCTTCACGCATACTGTGACATATACTGCTACCCGCCCGGAGGGTGGGGGTAATGGCGTATATAGTAGTATATGTCACAGTGCTACCCGCCCGGAGAGCCAAGTTGTACAACGGTCGCGAGCGATAGCGAGCTACCGCTTGTGCCTTCTATTATATTGTTATTGAATTTTACCCTTTTTGCTACGTTTTCACTGAAGTAGATAGGGACTTTATAGACACCCTGTATTTAATAATTATTAAAATTTGTTTAGGAGATATGGGGCATTATTCCATGTTTACCCAACAGTATATCAAATATCTCGTTATTTAAAATCGCTATCAAAGAAACACCTTATATTTTTTTTATTACTATTCACTGTGATGATTTTGGGAAAGTTTCGGCCGAATCGAATTTTTGTCGAAAAATGGGGAAAACGCCAAGTCAACAGCATAACTGCCATATTGCCATAACTCCCGCCTGTGCGGGAGAACTCCCGAATTTGCACCTTATTTCGCAAACACTCCCAATGTCCGGACTGACAGGCAAAATCTCCCGCCAGACACCCATTTCCAACATTTTCAGAACGTTTTTAAATACATTTTAAATACATTACGTTTTAAAATACATTAAAAAAAACTAATATTAACTGTATAAGTGTAAATACTCGGACATTTTTCAAATATTTTTTTCATGTGAAACCTTGTTTCAGTATTCAATGGATTTGTTCGAAAATAAAACGAGAATATGCCAAAAAAATTTGCTGCAAAAATTTAAATTCATTTGTCATGGTTCTAGAGATATTAATCTAATTAATTTAATCATCACTAAGAAGGAGATCTCACTCTTAGAAATAAAACGTTTGTGGCAGATCTGCAACAGCCTCCAAAATTTTCAATTTTTGGTCAAATACCAAACGTTGAATTGTGATCAAATTTTGCACAAATTTTGGAATTACTCGTACTTGGGAGGTCCTAAATGTAAAATATATAATAATTATTGAAATTAATTTAGAAGATGTGGGACATTTTCCCGTGTTTGCCCAACAATACAGTATATCAAATACCTCTATTTAAAATCAATATCAAAGAAACACTTTACATTTCATTTATTACTTTACATTATGATGATTTTTGGGAAAGTTTCAGCCATTTTAACAGCATGCTGCCATAACTCCTGAATTTGCACCTATTGTGGGTAATTTCGATTATCAATCTTCGAACAAACATTGATATAATCCGCACTCGCTTCTGATCGTGGTTCGATCGATCGTATAGAGGCCCCAGTCTTGGGCGATTCAAGTAGGGGGTGGTGTCTTGGTGAAGTATTCACCGGATAAAATGGTCGACAAATGGAGTATAAGAGGCTCAATCTAAAACTCGAAGAATAATGAGCTGAAAGAAACTTCAAACACTTCGCACCAAACCACATCCAGGAGCATTAAATAATGAAGATTCGAAGGTGGTAGGTAGAGACCAAAAAATACCCGGTCGAATATGTTAACCACTACACCAAGGACCCCGATTAGTCAGTACTCGTAATTTTCCTACATTGGCTACATACCGACCGGCAATTGGATGATCCCGGGTTCGATTCCTGGGAGGTACCTCATTTTTCATTTGCTCGTTCTCCCTCCTCATCTTGTGCGGAACACTCTTCTACACAAGCGTCGTTCTTTACATTAATTATACTGTGTGCTGTTTGCAGTTAAAATGTATATATGTACGGCATGCGAAGGTGCCCCCTCAGGGCATTTGATTCCGCTCGTATGTAGGAGAATTACGAGTACTGACTAATCGGGGTCCTTGGTGTAGTGGTTAGCATATCTGACCGGCAATTGGATGATCCCGGGTTCGATTCCTGGGAGGTACCTCATTTTTCATTTGCTCGTTCTCCCTCCTCATCTTGTGCGGAACGCTCTTCTACACAAGCGTCGTTCTTTACATTAATTATACTGTGTGTTGTTTGCAGTTAAAAAAAAATATATATATAATATTTTATCCAATATATCATATTTTATCCTTGATTAGGGACTTTTTTCGATTACTGTATGACTTATTTCAACTATACTCTCTTTTGCTGTAGCGTTTCATAAAAAGTTAGTATCATGTAATGTTTTGATTTCTGCGCAGATTTGGTAAGAAACAATGGTGTTTGCAATAGTTTTTATTTTTGTGAATTGTTTTACGGTCATACTAAAATGTTGGTATAATATAGTGTTTTGATTTTGAAAGCAACTTCACATGAAATTATGAACTAACGTACATTTTTGTAAGAAAATTGCAATGGGTACCTATGACCCCATCACAAAATAAATATACACTAGAATAAGTACGAGTATACTGTAATTCACTGAAAAAAGTGGTAAATAAAGAAAAATCAAAATATAAACTAGAATATACAGGGTGTTTGAAAACTTTCTGTACAAATTGTAATGGGGGATAGGCAGCACCAAGACAAACCCTTTTCGTCTATAAGTGTATGTCCGCTGACGTCAGGCGCGAGAGGGCGCCGCTGCAATTGGCTAAAAGGTGAAGTGGGCTAGACTCGCGCTTGCCGCGGGCATTCTTAAATCGGACGTAGTACGCGTAACATGGAGCGCTTCACGACTGCTGAGATGGCTGACATGCATATGGTGTATGGGGCTGCCAATGGAAACGGAAGAGCTGCTGTGAGGTTGTACCGACAGCGCTTCCCAAACAGACGTGTGCCAAACCACCAAACGTTTGCGCATTTGCATCGGCGACTGCGAGAAACTGGAACATTCCATGCAAACATGCATGACACTGGTCGGGAGAGAAACGTGCGCACTCCTGACATGGAAGAAGAAATCCTACGGCGATTTGAGGACAATCCAAGCGCAAGCACGCGAGGTGTTGCACGTATCGTCGGTGTGAACCACGACCTGGTCTGGAGAGTGTTGCACGAGCAGCAGTTACATCCGTTTCATCGTCAGAGAGTCCAGGCATTACAACCTCGGGTTTACCCTCTTCGTGTGGAATTCGCACGCTGGTTTCTGCAGCAGACAGCGGTGCAGCCTAATTTTCCGGCTTATGTGCTGTTCTCAGATGAGGCCTGTTTCACACGTGAGGGTGTGTTTAACATGCACAATTCTCACGTGTGGGCGCACGCAAATCCACATGCTACACGGGTGCATGTTCATCAAGAACGGTTCGCCGTCAATGTTTGGGCGGGTATCGTCCATGGCAAGTTGCTGCTCGTGTTAAGAATCTGAAAGCGGTGAATGACATTGCTGAACGTGGTGTCAAGATGATGAGCGACTTTGCAAATGTCATAACAACAGATGCCAAGCAAAGGGACTATCTCCTTCAAGCTGTGGAGTTCAACAGACGCCGCTTTGACAGCTTCAAGAAACAAACTCTCAACAACTGACTGTGTAAATGTCATTATGAAATTAATCATCATGTAATGCTTTCACTTCTTGATCGATTAGACTTGTGACAAAATGTTAATCTCAAATTTGTGTCATGAATAAGGCGCCTTGTCTGCCTTGAGTGTGAGAAAACGAATTTTGTGATATTTCTGAAATCTTTGTATGTACCAATGTGCCTTTCTTGTTCCAAGACTATCTAATTGTATAAGTTATAAAGAGGATTAAAAACACTTTAATTTGGTGCCTACTTTGTTGCTCTATCTTGTTTAGATAAAAAGTTATAGTGCAAAACATGATTCAAGGGACCCCAGAACTGGTGCTTTTGGCCGATTTCAAGGCAGAAAACTTAAAGCTCCATGCGGCAATGCTTCCCAACAACCTAGGTCAAAATGGTTGTGATTTTCGGCCTTTTCAGGTCAAAAAGCATGGGAAAAAGTACAGAAACCTATGAAAATAAGAAAAAGTTGATTTTTGAACAGGGCTAATGCTACAGCTACGTTTGATTCCTCATCACTTAAACTTACATGTTCAGGAGGATTTGGTACTGGAAGTTGAGCACTGTGGGGAACTGGTCTCATTGCAGACGGTAGATTAGGGTATTTCATAAGGCTCTTTGTTTTTGAAGTGATCCCCTTTGTATTTACCAGGCAGAAATAGCAGTCTGTTGTGTGATCTTTGGGTTCCCTCTAAATCATTGAAATAGCAAATGGCATGTGACGTGAACCGTTTAGCCATCCTGTAAGTAGTCTTACACATGTCACACAACAAATGTGAGGGGCCCAACTCTTGTCCTGATCGCCTACTTTACATCCGAAATAAAGTTCATAGCATTTTTTTACTAATGGTGTAAAGTTACGTTTCTGGGATTTTAAAGTTAGATCACCACATACATAACAAAAGGAATTAGGATGATTCAGACAGTTCCGCGGCATTACAAAACATCTATATGAATACAACACTGGTGTAAAATTAACAAGAAGCAACAGACATTAGCTGTTAACACTGACATTTACAAGCAGACTGACTTGGACTTTGGACTTTGGAGCTGCTCTACACACAGAAACTAGGCTCATGTCTGAACAGGTACAAACGTGTTTCAACCTGCACAGTCTGCTGCTCCGACCAAATTTATCCTGCCAGCATTATCAGAACTTTCTCCCCAAAGGAATAAATTGTACTAATTTTACAGAAAAATTAATACAACATATATATTAATATTAATATATTTTATTATAGTTATATTAATTAATATAATATATTATTATATTTATTATTTTTATAATGTTTAATATTATAATAGTTATATACTTAATTATATATAATATGTTATTATTTTTTTATCCGGTGATCATGCTAAATGAGGAAAAAATGAACATAGCGTCACAAGTAAACTAAGCCTGATAGAAAAAATCTGATTTCATATTTAGATTCAGCATGAAAAAGTACACTTAGAACACCCATCAAAACCCTTGTGACAAAATTGTTGTTGACCAGTGTTATTGATTTATGCTTGTTCCAATAAGATTCTATATTTTGTGTATGTTAAAGTGAAAATCAGGTAAAAATCAAACTGGTAAGAATAGCAAAACTAACCAAAAAAGCAGAAGATATAGCAAAAGATTAGGTTAGGTTAGGTTAGGTTAGGTTAGGTTAGAGTTGATTTTTTCAAATATTGATAAAAACAATGAAATTATATCTCTAAAAACTGTTTATATTTTTTTCTCCTCAATCCCAGATTAAGCACCTGTGTTTTGCCTCAATCCCAGATTAAGCACCTAAAAATGATTTCAGGTGCCTATTCTGGGATTGATCCCAAAATTCTTAATTTTATTACATATAATTTTGTTAAGAGAATTAACCAACGGATAGATTAAAATTTTGTATGAAGCTATATTAGCCAAGGGTGTCTCAGAAGTCGCGCACCATTGGCTAATATAGCTTCATTCATGCAAAAAAAAACTTCTTTTTTCTACGTGAAGGTCAAAATATGAAAATAAAAACCCACTCTAATAGACAGAGTTTATTTCCACGACAGTTTCGACGCCCACTGGCATCCTCCTCGGGTGGATACAGAAAAACGAATGAACCAAAACAAGAGGGAAAAACAGTCCAGGGACCGACCGTTGAGAAATTCGCACCTAGGTTAGATCACATTCTCCCGACACCGGAAGGGCATTTTCATTAAGTACATTCGCACAAATTTAAAACTATCTTCTTGTTCTATACATACAGATTCTATTATTTTTTTTACATAATTATTACATTTATTATTAAATTTATTACATTTAATATTGCATAATTATTTATTACAGAAATTATAAATTTATTATTACATTGGTTATTACATTGTTGTTTATTATACAGAACTTATAAACCGAAAAACGAATGAAAAAGGCGATTAGGAAACAATCCAGAGACCATTGAGAATTCGCACCTAGGTTAGATACCGTTCTCCCGACACCGGAAGGGCATTTTATTACAGGGTCCGCTTATAAGTACATTCCCACAAATTAAAACTATCTTCTTGTTCTATTACATACAGATTCTAATATTTTGACATAATTACTGTTGACATAATTACTGCATTTATTATTGCATTTACATTTTTTTTTTTTTTTTACCCTAATTATTAAATTTATAATCTGTATGTTTAGAACAGGAAGATAGTTTTAAATTTGTGCGAATGTACTTAATGAAAATGCCCTTCCGGTGTCGGGAGAATGGGATCTAACCTAGGTGCGAATTTCTCAACGGTCGGTCCCTGGACTGTTTTTCCCTCTTGTTTTGGTTCATTCGTTTTTCTGTATCCACCCGAGGAGGATGCCAGTGGGCGTCGAAACTGTTGTGGAAATAAACTCTGTCTATTAGAGTGGGTTTTTATTTTCATAGCTTCATTCAATTTAATTATTTTAAGATAACTTTTTATTTAATTGTACATACTATTAATTTTATTATTCGAACATTATCGAACATATATTCTAATTAAACATCACTTATAATCCATTTCGATTCGTAAGCCTCGTAAGTCTAAATCCGTCATTCCCAACGTGGGGCGCAGGCCCCACCGGTGGGGCATGCGTAGGACGTGCACCCTTCGGCTTACTATACCAAAGACTACGGGCAATCCGAGAATGAATTATTAACAGTGAATTGTTTTATAGTGAGTCTGTGGGAGTGAGTGTGCGTGTTAATGCATACTGTGCATATATAGTATGTATACATAAAATATTTGTGTGTATGTATGTATATGTGTAATTGGTACACAAAGTATTTCCCGTCTCCCCACACTCGCGTGTCTCGGTCGACCAAGGAGAGGACGGGACGCATGTCGCCGGATGAGCCAATGTTTTCTCGGCCAATCAGCGTGTGTGAGCATTCAGTTTGCTTCTTAGTGTGTTTACGTTTGGCCGTGTGTCCACCATAATACCGTGTTGTTCTGAATTTTTTCATAATAATATGTGACTTATGTGTGAATTAATGTGATATATTACAATTTGGCAAACCAAAGAAAAGGAATATATTTTTATTTTTATTTCTTTATATATTAATCGAACTCAGCAATTATGTAAATTAGCAGTATCTTGCATTTATACCAGTACGCCAAAACACTGGACTGTTTCTATAATAATTCGTTTTCGTTGACATTTATATTCCTCATTCAGAAATTTTTGTTCTGGATACTTCTTTAATTAATTTATAATTTTATTTATTTCAGTCACAAACCCTATGCATAAAATGAGTAGTGCAAGTAAAAAAAAAGTTCGTCAATATTCAGAGGAATATTTAAAATTTGGATTCATACCCGCTATCCATGATGACCGGTCACCTTTCTGCCTCTTATGCCAACAATGCTTGACCAACGAATCAATGAAACCAGGTCGTCTTGAGTTGCATTTGAAGGCGAAACATAGTGCGTATGTAAATTCAGATTTAAATTACTTTAAGTCTTTAAAGGAGAAGTTTGCAAAAAGATCAACAATAAAGTCTCTGTTTACTACACAAACTGTTAGCGTCAGTCGTACTCTTGAGGCTAGTTATGAAATTTCTTTACTCATTGCTAAATGTGGAAAAAATCATACTATAGGAGAGGATTTAATTAAACCATCAATATCAACATTTCTTAAAACAGTCCTGGAAAAAGATGACAACGCTGTTAAAGCCATGCCACTCAGTAACAATACTGTTAGTAGAAGAATAGATGAAATGAGTGAAGATATTGAAACACAACTTGTTGAAAAGCTGAAATCAAGATATTTCTCACTACAAATGGATGAATCAACTCTGAGAGACAGTGAGGTCGTATTGTTAGCATATGCAAGATATATTGATAAAGGTGAATTTGCTGAAGAAATGGTATTCTGTAAATCATTAGAAACCACCACTTCCGCCGCTGATACAGTATATATGGTAAGCTAAACAATCACTTACACGTCAATAATATACCAATAGAAAACATAACATCTTGTGCTGCAGATGGTGCTCCTGTTATGATGGGCAAGAAAAAAGGCTGCTTAAAATTGATGAAAGATGAGAATCCAGAAATGCTTCTTGTGCACTGTGTTATTCATAGAGAGAACTTAGTGTCCAAAAATATTACTCCTGTTCTTAATGAGGTACTACGCTCAGTTATAAAATGTATCAATGCTATCAAAGCTAATGCAAAATGTGAGCGTCTCTTCAAGCAATTTTGTGAAAATGAAAATGCAGACTATGTGAAACTTTTACTTCACACTGAGGTAAGGTGGCTCTCAAAGGGGAATTGCTTGAAAAGATTCATGGACCTATTTGATGTTCTTAGTGACTTTTTAAGTGACAAGCCTGAAATGAAGCACCTGCTAACCGTTGATGGTAAAGCATTTGTGAGTTATTTAACAGATATTTTTGAAAAACTGAATATGTTGAATAAACAACTTCAAGGATCAAACAAAACTCTTGTAGATGCAAAGACGAAGATATTTGGCTTCGTTACATTTATCGAGGTATGTCAAAAAAACATTTCTCACAAATTTTTGACCAGTTTCATTGGCTAAAAAAATGTAAGGTGACTGATGCTGCTGTACTTGTCATTGTGGATCATCTGAAAATAATGGCCTCTGATTTTAAAGAAAGATTTTCTGATTTAAAACAAATTGATTTTCCAACATGGGTGATGCAGCCAATGCTAGTGGATATATCTGATGTTTCGATGCAGTACCAAGAAGAACTCTCGGAAATGCAAAATGATGAGTCAGTTAAAACTTTATTCAATATAAAAGGGGTGATGGCATGGCTTTGTGATGAGACAGAAACTAAATACCCACATTCAACCAACTTTGCAAGAAAATTGTTGTTACCCTTCCCATCTTCATATTTAGCTGAATGTGGCTTTAGTGCTGTAAATGATTTGTTATTGAAGAAAAGAAATCGACTGGATATCACTAAACGAGGAGACTTGAGACTTAAGCTGACTAAATTGGTGCCTGATATAAAATCTCTCTGTAGCAGACATGACGCACAAGGATCTCACCAACAGACATTTTTAGGTGAGCTCAAATTTTATTTTTCATTATTATTAGTTCAATAATTAAAATGATCAAAGTATTACAGAATAACTTTTCATTCAAATATTTTCTATTTCTGCATTCCAGTTCTCTATTATATGTTTGGAAACTTTATTTATTTAGCTGTCCTTTCGTTTTTTATTTTTCTCTTTCATGGATGCCATGTTCTTTGGAAGCTTGTTTAGAGACCAAGTTAATGGCCTTTTAAGCTTCCTTCACGTGAATAACAGTAAAATTTTGAATAACAAAAATTAAATATCACAGGGGGGGGCATCAGGGTTTTAGAAATGCTTAGGTGGGGCATGGCCCAAAATCGGTTGGGAACCACTGGTCTAAATAAAGCCTATGGTGCGCCACTTTTGGGACACCCTGTATATATATATATATATATATATATAATATATATATATATATATGAGTGTGTCTGTGTGTGTGTGTGTATATATAGTGGCCTACGGATCACCGATTTGATGTGGCTAAGAAAGTAGGCTTACTATAATTACTGAATAAAACTGAAATGAATAATTAGGGGGTCAGCAGTTTGGGGGTTACAGCCCAAACAAACACTATTTAGTAAGGAGAGAGAAATTACCTTGTTGTTTTGTGTTTAATTAGAAAAATAAATCAATCATTTGTTCACAGCGATTAACAGTTCAATAAAGGTACATATTTATAGTAATTAACAATTATATAACGGCATTTATATTATGCTAAAGATGACTGATTCTTAGCAATAAGGAATGGTTATACAGTCTAATTGTTAAGTAAGTACACTAATTCAGATAGGCTAATGAGATATGCAGAGGTGAACACAGAATAAATAATGAGGCCTATTGATAACTGAAATAATGAAAGTACGGTATGGCACAGTAAATGGATTAGGTCAAAAATGAAATGCATTAAAGGCTCACATAAACAATCGGATGCAAAATAAATGAGTTATATGAAAGAACACAATAACAGGGTGGTACAACACTTGAATAGGCCTACTGCGGTCTTAACGAGAGAGTTAGTTTGAACGGTAATGGAAACACTTCTAGGGCCTACGTGATAAGGCAGAGCTTGTGGAAGTACGCTGGGCCGAGTGAGGGCCGACAAGAGGTTACTGCGACGCTGGGTAACTCTGGAGACTGAAGACCTACGTGAGGGTTTGACCGTATTGCGTTTCGCCGTAGATGACCTTGGAGACTGTAGGTCTACGTGAAGGTTTGACCGTATTGTGTTTCGCCGTAGATGACTTTAGAGACTGTAGATGGCCTATTGAGATACTTGTTGAATGGGCGCCGATCGAATTGTGGTGAAGGATGAGTGAAGAACAAAGTGGGGTTGTGGCTTGTAGCCTACTAGAAGGTTTACGGACCTGGGCTTCTGGTGATTGCTTCTGCAGGTGGACTGGCCTTACCGGCGAGAGAATGATTGTTGAGGGCTGGTAGAGACTTGTTGAAAAAGGGGCCAACGGAAAACACCTACAGCAGTGTATGCTCGACCGGAGCCTTGAAGGAACAGCAGGCCGCTCTCCGGCGAAGGCCGAAGAGCGGGTGGCGTGACGAGTGGTGCTACTGACGAAGGTGCTGAGAGTGAGACGTGACGACCAAAACGAGAAAATGGCAAGTGAGAGTGATTTGAGAAAGAAATCGCATTTTATAGGCCTTGGTGACGTCCTCTGGTGGTCGTTTCGAGAAATACCACAAAATCTGTTTCCCGTGTGGGCCTGTTTCATGCCCACGTGTGTAGCTTTTGTTTTGATTCTATGATGTTTGAGAACGGCGGGGAAAGGAATTTCTTCGTCTGACCTCTATATATATATATATATATATATATATATATATATATATTATATATATATATATATATATATAATATATATCCCCGCAAGGGGGTTCTAAGCTCGTGCTCTTGAGTGCTCTTTGTGCTCGTTTGTACGTGCTTGTTCCTGGAGGTTTCACGTGCGCCCTCCCGGCCCTAGCACCCAAGGATGATGGGGCTCGACCCTGCAGTCCTTGTCATCCTTGGTCTTTTTCCACTTCGACTGTCCCCTCCACCCTTTCTTTTTCCTCTGTCTTTCCTCTCACTTTTTCTTTGTTTTTCCGCTGAGATATGCCCTTTAAATAGAGGCGAATCGGTTCTTCCTGAACTAAAAAAAATATATATATATATATATATATATATTCCTTTCAGGAACCATTTTTAAGATAATGCTTTTCGCTATCGTCTCCACTTTTTCTTTAAATTATATTAAATTATATTAAATTATGGTAAAGTACGAGAGCAATTCAATAAGTATCCGCACTTTTTATTTTCACATCTGATAGATTATAAACACATCACTTCTCAATATAGTCTCCCTGTTTCTCAATACACTTAGTCCAGCGATCTACAAACTTCCTAATGCCATCACAAAAGAATGTTTTTGGCTGTGTGCGTAGCCAGTCATGCACCGTCTCCTTCAGGTCATCATCGCCTTGGAATCGCTGACTCTCAAAGCGTCTTTTAGTGGTCCAAACAGGTAAAAATCCGAAGATGCCAGGTCTGGACTGTAGGCTGGATGGTCGAGAACTTCAAATTTAAGTTCTTGAAGGCATTTTCTAGTCTGTGCAGCGGTATGAGGGCGAGCATTGTCTTGTAACAGAATAACACCTTCCGACATTCCGACGATCTCCCTCTCCGTTTTGTGTGAATTGTTTGATTTAACTCATTCCGAAGCATGTCAAAATATGATGCACTTGTTACTGTAGTTCTACGCTCTAGATAATGTTCAAGAATAGGGCCTCGTGTATCCCAAAACAGTGTTAGCATAACTTTACCTACTGACGGCTTCGCTTTGAACTTCCTTGCAACGGGAGATGTTGGATGGTTCCATTGAATGCTCTGTCGTTTGCTTTCTGGTTCATAGTGATAGATCCAGGTTTCATCTCCAGTGATAATGCGCTCCAAAAAGTTTTCACCTTCATTATGATACCGCGCCAAAAGACGAGAGCAGACGTGCTTGTGCTCTTCTGTCAACTGTTTGGGCACCCATCTTGCACAAAACTTGTGAAAGCCAAGAATGTCATGAACTATCGAATAGGCTGACCCTTGACTGATGTCTAATGAAGACGCAATTTCTTTTATTGTTACTCTTCTGCAGTGGTGGGCACCGTTAACCAAAAAGTTAACTTCGTTAACCGCTAATCCGTTAACCAAAAAGTTAACTTCGTTAACCGTTAATCCGTTAATTCGTTAAACATGTAACGGAAGTTACCGATAAACCGTTAACGTTAACTTTTATTATAAAAAAAATGAAAAACACAATATATATATAATTTAATTTTCCCTCTTCTTCTCGTTCTCCATTTTGTCCATGAGATGCATGTTGCCCTTCATGAAAATTAGCATATCAAAGTTTTCATCAGACAGGGATGATCTCTTGGCCCTCAGGATGTCTTTGCCCATAGAGAACAAACGCTCCACTGCAGCACTGGAGGGGATGGCTGTGTTGAACTTGATGAACAAGTCCACCAACACTTGCTCACCCAAGAAGGCAGCATCTGTCAGCAAGTCCTTGGAGTTGGTCTCCAGCCAGGTCTTGACCAAGTTCTGGGCCTTGCCCTTGAGTGACCTGTGGCTTCTGCTGCTCTCTTTTGTCTGGATGACAGCACTGAAGAAGTCATCCTCCTCCTCCTCCTCGTTGTTGCTGCCTCCACTGTTGCTGCCCACTTCGTTGGACTGCTGCTTCATGGCCTCCTCGACTGTACCCTCCATGCTTTTCCTCACCCTGGCGACCTTGGTGTTGTCATACTTGTCCAACCAGATGAGGCGAAACCTGGGATGGAAGGCAGCAGTCAGCTGGCATTCGTCATCCTCCAGGAGGGGCCCAAACCTTTTGTCGCTGCCTGCCAAAAGTGCGTCGACCGAGGCGCTGCAGTAGACGAGGCCCTTGGACTTCAAGTCCTTAAGCCTGAAGATTGTCGCAGCAACAATAATAGAAACTTTTAAACGTTTATTAATGAATTTTTTGGGTTAACGGACTTGAGTTAACGGAAGTTAAATGTAACGGAAGTTAATTAGTCCGATAATGATTTTCAAAGTTAACTTAAAAGTTAAATCGTTAACGAAAAAGTTAACTTCGTTAATTAACGATTAACGGATTAACGGTTTGTGCCCAGCTTTGCTCTTCTGTCATCGAAAATTATGGCTCTGGCTTCTTCCTGCTTGTCACCACTGGTTGATGTTGACGGTCGTCCTGAGCGCAGAGCATCTATGGAAAAACTATACGCGCTCACAACATGGTATCATATGTGGTACATTTATTTCATAATTAAATATAAATTATTAATTAATTGAATTAAATATCTATACAAAATTGCCTCGGGATTGGCGCATAGCCTATTGGGAATGAAATAATTGAATTGCCATACGTACAAAGAACCTGTATGTATGAATCAGCCTCACATAGCAACAAGAAAACCCAATTTATTGTTTAGTCTACCAAAAAGAAGTAGACAAAACAAAAATAATGCTAGTTCGGCAAATAATACACCAGAACCAAGGAACGGCTCTCAGGGCTGTTTATGTTACAGCGAAGCTTTAAACGCGGAGGATGTCTTTGTCCCCCCTAGAGTCCTGAGTGAATTCCTTATAATATAAAACCTAGTGACTATAAAAGGATAGGCCTATTCCTTCAGGGGTTTATATAGTGACTGCCTATATTAATTACCTTAAGTAAATTCGCCGCGTAACTCCATCGTGGCGGCCCTACACCGAAAATGATCGTAACGCCCTACATCGAAGCAAACAAAGACCCAGCAAAAATAAGGTGAGGCAATTTCATTTTCATTAACATAAGGATTCCAAAATCCGGGTGCTAGAATTACCGTAATCAATATAAATATAAAGAGGTCCTTTAAAGACCTACATATTTATAACTCTCTAACGAAAAAGCATAGGGCTTTTGTCGGTAACCCTCCACTGAAGTCTGTTGGAAATTTCCAACGGATGAGGGCACAGGCAATCAACCCATAGCCCTATATAGTTTTTTCACATGGTGGCCCTGTGTATGGGGAACTAACCCCTCTAAAATTTACACTGACACGCAGTGGCTAGGCTTAACTCAGTAGGCCTAACCTCAATTTCAACCGTAACCCCACTATAGTTTTTTCATATGGTGGCCTACTCAACTGGGAACCAATCCCTTTACCTTTACACTAACCGAAAACAAAGGCTTGTTCATTTAACAAGCATAACTCAATTTAGGTCCTATAAAAAAAATAGGCCCACAACATTAAGCCTATTTAATAGGTCCTACTCTTCAAACTCAAAACAAAGCCTTGTTAATTTAACAGGCTTAACTCATTTAAGGTCCTATAAAATAATAGGCCCAAACATAAGCCTACTTGGTAGGCCCAACAAATAGGCCTATTTAATAGGCCCATCTAACTTTACCTTACATAATAGGCCTACCTCTTAAAGTAGGCCTTACTCTTTACACTCAAGGCCTATCCTAACTAAAAACACTAAATTTATAATTGAACCTGTGGTGTAGGTTATAAAATTTATTTCAGCAATTTAACTTACTCATGAGACTCATTAACATCACAAAATTCGACTCAGACCTGTAACATCACAAAATTCGACTCAGACCTGTAACATCACAAAAATTCGATCAGACCTGTAACATCACAAAATTCGACTCGAACTGTAACATCACAAAGACCTAAAGCAATTGCACGAATTCAAACCTACACCCACCTAACACCTATTCCGAAGTCCTATTTGACATATAGGCCCAACCTATTTCAAGTCCTATTTGACATATAGGCCCAACCTATTCCGAAGTCCTATTTGACATATAGGCCCAACCTATTTCAAGTCCTATTTGACATATAGGCCCAACCTATTTCAAGTCCTATTTGACATATAGGCCCAACCTATTTCAAGTCCTATTTGACATATAGGCCCAACCTATTCCGAAGTCCTATTTGACATATAGGCCCAACCTATTCCAAGTCCTATTTGACATATAGGCCCAACCTATTACCTATTCGAAGTCCTATTTGACAGGCACACCAAGTCCTATTTGACATATAGACCCAACCTATTCCAAATCCTATTTGACATATAGGCATACCAAGTCCTATTTGACATATAGGCCCAACCTATTACCTATTCGAAGTCCTATTTGACATAGGCACACCAAGTCCTATTTGACATATAGGCCCAACCTATTCCAAGTCCTATTTGACATATAGGCCCAACCTATTTCAAGTCCTATTTGACATATAGGCCCAACCTATTTCAAGTCCTATTTGACATATAGGCCCAACCTATTTCAAGTCCTATTTGACATATAGGCCCAACCTGTTCCGAAGTCCTATTTGACATATAGGCCCAACCTATTTCAAGTCCTATTTGACATATAGGCCCAACCTATTCCGAAGTCCTATTTGACATATAGGCCCAACCTATTTCAAGTCCTATTTGACATATAGGCCCAACCTATTCCGAAGTCCTATTTGACATATAGGCATACCAAGTCTATTTGACATATAGGCCCAACCTATTCCGAAGTCCTATTTGACATATAGGCCCAACCTATTTCAAGTCCTGTTTGACATATAGGCACAACCTATTACAGACAAGGCTTGATATAAGGGTCTCAAATGCAACGTTTGAGGGTCTTTACTCAGCCAAATTGGTTAACCTAACCCAAAACCCAAAATAAAACCCTATAACAAAATACACATTTACACACATACGTACGGTACAGTATATAAATATATACATACGACTTCAAACATCCAATTCTTCTTTTAAAAGAAGAATCACAACAGATTTCATCAACAGACACATACATTCCTTGCAAACAGATTGGATTCCTTCAAAACCCCAAAACCTTCCAGACCTACCTGTAGGATACACAACATTTACTCATTCATAACTACGGGTATTAATTTCATTGGAGTGGTGAATCCAAGTTTTGAAGACCAACTGGATTCGGAGGAATGATACACACAAACACACACACACACACACACGTACGGTACAGTGTATAAATATATACATACGACTTCAAACATCCAATTCTTCTTTTAAAAGAAGAATCACAACAGATTTCATCAACAGACACATACATTCCTTGCAACAGATTGGATTCCTTCAAAACCCAAAACCTTCCAGACCTACCTGTAGGATACACAACATTTACTCATTCATAACTACTGGTATTGACTTCATTGGAGTGTGAATCCAAGTTTTGAAGACCAACTGGACAAGGAGGAATGCGACACACACACACACACCACACACACTACTCTTTCAATGTGTCTCAAACACAAAAACCTGTCTAAACATAACCAAGGATCGGAGAGTAAAAGCTTTTATTGCTGCGCTCTGATTCTGTGCACATAATTTTGTGCCAAAAATTATGGTTAGACAGTGACACGTACAAACAAACTACTCTACTCCAAAGGGCCTTGGCCTACCCTTGGCCATAGCCCAACAAATTCATCAAAGGGCTGATGGCCTACCCTTGGCCATAGCCCAACAAATCATCAAAGGGCCTTGGCCTACCTTGGCCATAGCCCAACAAATTCATCAAAGGCTGATGGCCTACCTTGGCCATAGCCCAACAAATTCATCAAAGGGCTGATGGCCTACCTTGGCCATAGCCCAACAAATTCATCAAAGGGCTGATGGCCTACCCTTGGCCATAGCCCAACAAATCATCAAAGGGCTGATGGCCTACCCTTGGCCATAGCCCAACAAATCATCAAAGGGCCTTGGCCTACCTTGGCCATAGCCCAACAAATTCATCAAAGGGCTGATGGCCTACCTTGGCCATAGCCCAACAAATCATCAAAGGGCTGATGGCCTACCTTGGCCATAGCCCAACAAATTCATCAAACGGCTTGGCCTACCTTGGCCATAGCCCAACAAATTCATCAAAGGGTTGATGGCCTACCTTGGCCATAGCCCAACAAATTCATCAAAGGGCTGATGGCCTACCTTGGCCATAGCCCAACAAATCATCAAAGGGCCTTGGCCTACCTTGGCCATAGCCCAACAAATTCATCAAACGGCTGATGGCCTACCTTGGCCATAGCCCAACAAACAGGGGCTTTGGCCTCCCTTGGCCACAACCCAAACCTCCCTTGGCCACAGCCCAACTACAGGGGTTTTGTGGCCTCCCTTGGCCACAGCCCAAACTACAGGGGTCTTGTGGCCTCCCTGGCCACAGCCCAAACTACAGGGGTCTTTGGCCACAGCCCAAACTACAGGGTTTGTGGCCTCCCTTGGCCACAGCCCAAACTACAAGGGTCTTGTGGCCTCCCTTGGCCACAGCCCAAACTACAGGGGTTTGTGGCCTCCCTTGGCCATAGCCCAAACAGGGGTTTTGTGGCCTCCCTTGGCCATAACCAAACAAGGGTCTTGTGGCCTCTTTGGCCAGAGACCAAACAAAAAGGGTCTTGTGGCCTCCCTAGGCCATAGGCCAAACAACACAAAAACAGTACAGGATTCGAACCCCCAAGCCCTCCAGATCTACCTGTGGAGGAGTAAATTTACTCCACTAAAACTACGGGTATTGACTAGTCTGAAGTGGTAGGAGGTTTGAATACAGTACAAACTCTTTCTAATTCTCCTAAATTAAATGAACAAATAACAAAAGACAACAATGGGAACATTGAACCAAACAATTACACGAAAACACTTGGAATGCTTTGGTTTTTTAAAACAGAATTCCGAACACGATGACACTCTTTGCACAAAGAGTTATAACTTAAATCCAAATGCCGATACAAAAAGACAAGTGCTTTCAGAATCATCCAAAATTTTCGACCCCATTGGATTATATTTACCAGCAACCATAAGATCCAAAACCCTTTTGCAAGACTTATGGAAAAAGAAAATTGATTGGGATGAACCACTTTCAGTGGAAGACCAACTTCATTGGAAAAAATTAGCCACAGACTTGAACAAAGTTCAAGACATCTACGTACCAAGATGTGCTGGCTACAGATTGAAATCTCAAACACTACACATTTTTACAGAAGCCAGCACAAGCTTACGGGTGTTGTGCCTATTTAACAAGTGAAAATGAAAGTAACTTGGTTTATTCAAAGGCAAAAGTGGCACCCTTAAACCAAAAGAAAACTGTACCACAACTTGAATTATTAGCTGTCTCATTGGGAGTTAAAACAGCAACTTTCTTTCACAAGTGTATAAAGAAGTTGACATAACAAACATTTACTTAAGGACAGACAGTCAAATTTGTCTAACATGGGTGACCAACACAGATACAACTTCTTGCAAAAACATATTTGTGAAAAACAGACTAACAGAAATCAAAACTGCAAACACAAACCTTGGTATCAAATTTAGGTACATAAAAACAAAAGAGAATCCTGCAGACTTTTTGACAAGAGGGCTCTCTTACAAGCTGTTGAAAACAAATAAAATCTGGTATGAAGGGCCCGAATGGCTAACATGTGAGGATCTTTGGCCAGCCAAAGTAGTTAACCTCACACTCAACTCTACAACAACTGAAAAGATCACTGAGGACAAACCTATATTTGACTATCACCTTTATTCAGACCTAAACAAACTCTTGAGAATTACAGTCTATTGCTGCAAGTTTGTCAATAGCTACCTTCTCAAACACTGTCCTCAGAAAGCCTTTTCTAACTTAACAGAAACTGCAACAAAATACTGGCTCAAACAGATACAAGCTTCAGAATTTGACAAGGAGTTGAAGTATCTTAGGTCCAGTAACATTAAACAAAGGTATTCCTTCACTTGTCATGGATCTAAATCTGTACCTGGATACAGAGGGTCTGATAAGGTGTAAAGGAAGGCTTAACAAGTCAACTTTGACTTACAACTCTAAGCACCCAATTCTTCTTCCAAGGAGAAATCACTTCACAAAACTCATCATCAGGGATACCCACAACAAAATACACCACATGGGGTCCCACAAACCCTGACGAGCTGAGAAAAACTTACTGGCTACCAAAGGGTAGAACTGAAACAAAGAAAATTTTAAACACATGCATTCCTTGTAAACGTATCCATTCACGACCCTTTAAGACCCCAAGCCCTCCAGACCTACCTGTGGAACGAGTAACATTTACTCGGCCATTTGAAACCACGGGTATTGACTACACTGGAGCGGTAAATGTGAGTTTTGGAGACAAAATGGATTCAAAGGAATACAAAGTGTACATTGTACTCTTCACCTGTGCTAGACATAGTAGAAGATCTGACAGCAGAAGCTTTTATTGCTGCTTTCAGACGATTTTGTGCACACAATTCTGTACCCAAAACTATATGGTCAGACAATGCCACATACTTCAAATCTGGTGAAAGAATTATTCATCAGATTTGTGACAGTGAAACAGTACAAACTCATTTAACCAAACACAACATAACCTGGAAGTACATTCCTGTTAATACACCATGGTATGGTTCAATTTGGGAAAGAAACATACAAACTGTAAAGAACTGCCTTAAAAAGACTATTGGGACAAAACATCTACAACTTTTTGAACTCATGACTATTCTGTCAGAAATTGAAAATGTTGTCAACAACAGACCATTAACTTATGTGGGAGATGGTATTAATGAGCCAGAACCTCTCACACCAAACCACCTAATTAAGGGAGAAACAGTAAACATGTTACCAGAATCTGAACATAACAGTACAGAGGATCCAGATTGGGAAATAGGACACAAAGAACTCAACACAAAATACCAACATTTGACACAAATCAAGACTCAATTTATAACAAAATGGAGAGAAGAATACTTAACAAGTCTTAGAGAAAGACATAAACAATTAACAAAACAAAGTTGGAATGATTCAGTCAAAATTGGGGACATTGTGTTGATACATGACAAGACACCAAGACAACATTGGTCAATGGGAAAAGTCTTGGAACTCAAAACTGGTGAAGACGAAGTTACCAGGGTTGTAAAACTGAAAACAGCAACTGGTGAAACCACCAGAGATATCACATTACTATATCCTTTGGAGTGTGGGGCTAAATTAGAACCATTACCCCAAAGGATGGATCAGGATACTATTGGGGAGGAATCTCTCAATGTGCCTGATGTAACTCAGACTAAACCAGACAGGCCTCAAAGAAAGACTGCTTTGAAAGCCAGAAAACTTTTACAAGAAAAAATTAAGACTGGTGACTTATAAACCTTACACAAACTGAGCAAAGTTAAAATGCTTAATAACTTTACTTTAATCCCATAAATTTCCTATACCTAAAGGGAGTCAAACTGATTGACATAACTTTAACTAAACTTGAGAAGTTGGCCTCTTGAACTTTCATATTTGAATAGGTCTTGAGTAACCTCTCTCTCCTAAATTTCTACTTCATTCTTTTCAATCCATTTCACATGGTTTAAAACAGTTTATCAAAAAATTTGATCTATAACATACAAATTTTTCTCCGGCCCCCCCCAGTATATGGAAAAACTATACGCGCTCACAACATGGTATCATATGTGGTACATTTATTTCATAATTAAATATAAATTATTAATTAATTGAATTAAATATCTATACAAAATTGCCTCGGGATTGGCGACATAGCCTATTGGGAATGAAATAATTGAATTGCCATACGTACAAAGAACCTGTATGTATGAATCAGCCTCACATAGCAACAAGAAAACCCAATTTATTGTTTAGTCTACACAAGAAGTAGACCAAACAAAATAATGCTAGTTCGGCAAATAATACACCAGAACCAAGGAACGGCTCTCAGGGCTGTTTATGTTACAGCGAAGCTTTAAACGCGGAGGATGTCTTTGTCCCCCCTAGAGTCCTGAGTGAATTCCTTATAATATAAAACCTAGTGACTATAAAAGGATAGGCCTATTCCTTCAGGGGTTTATATAGTGACTGCCTATATTAATTACCTTAAGTAAATTCGCCGCGTAACTCCATCGTGGCGGCCCTACACCGAAAATGATCGTAACGCCCTACATCGAAGCAAACAAAGACCCAGCAAAAATAAGGTGAGGCAATTTCATTTTTCATTAACATAAGGATTCCCAAATCCGGTGCTAGAATTACCGTAATCAATATAAATATAAAGAGGTCCTTTAAAGACCTACATATTTATAACTCTCTAACGAAAAAGCATAGGGCTTTTGTCGGTAACCCTCCACTGAAGTCTGTTGGAAATTTCCAACGGATGAGGGCACAGGCAATCAACCCATAGCCCTATATAGTTTTTTTCACAGCATCTGTCACACATGTCCGACCTTCCTTGAACATTTGAATCCACTCGTACACACTTCGCCGTGCTAACGCATTATTCCCATACTGAGCACACAAACGCGTGTGAATTTCAGCTCCTTTCACCAGTGGCGGTTCCTCATATGGGCAATATGGGCAGCCGCACAGGGCGGCATTTGTGGAGGGGCGGCATGAGCGCCTGCAAAAAAAATAAAAATAAAATAAGAATAAATAATAAAATAAAAAATAAAATAAAATAAATATATAAAAGATCAATAAATATATTTTTTAATAAAAAACCATCTATTGCATTTTCCATAAACCTTCCCATGAAAGACCTAAACAATGCAAAATGCTTCCAGATTAATATTATTGGGAATAAAGGCCCATACTTTAACATATGTAATGTTATTTTTCTGGGTTTGGTTAAATAGTGAAATGTATATTATTTATTACAGAACGAATCTTCACACTAAGCCACTAAGGTCTGTCAAATAACCGCAAATGGATAAGAGAGGTCAAAGCTATCAGGTGCTCAGTTTAGAAAAAAGAGGAGAAGAAGAGGAGAAACGAGTAAAAGATAAAGGTATAGAGCTATGTCATCTACTCTTCACTGCTATATTGCACTGCTATTTTGTGATATAGCTTTCTGAGTCATTTGAAGTGTACTATTATGTATATAATTAGCCATTAACCAAGGAGGTTGTATTATTCATTTGTTTCCTATTCTAAAAGTTTAATAAATTGTGCTTAATAACATGTTAAATTAATTGTACTAGCCTATTCATGCATTGGTCTGTTATGTTCTATTTTACTATTTGCAGGGGCACTTTTGAAATATTTTGGAACACCCTCTGCCACTAGCCAGGATGAGAAGCCGTCTACTTCTGCCATTATTGAGGCTGAGGAGCCATCTACCTCCTCAGCCTCACATATGTCTCCACAAATGCAGTCTGATCCTGAGGATGAAGACCCATTTGCTTCTACTTCTCCCCGGCAGGACTCTTCAGGTGAGTTTGTGTGCACATATGTCTGTGAGTGTGTGCGTGTGTGTGTATGTGTGTGCATCCCTGCAAAGCATTTTGCAAACAGTTATAAATTATAATGTTATTATCACTGGGTCTGGGTTACTGGGTATGTGTGGTGTTTCACCACCATAATTCCATAACACCACCACCATAACAAAGTGCTGTGAATAATGTGTTATCTAACTTAGGTGTGTATACTAATGAGTAATGCTCTTGTTCTTTCTATTAGAAATGCCTGGAGCAGAATCGCCTCCTGAGGATGAGTCTCTGTCCACCGACCCTGCTAACTGGCCTTCAGTTCTGACTGAGAGAATTCGGACACAACTGGTTTCCAGGGACCAAGTCAAGTACCATCTGACTTTGTATTCCCTAGAAACGACAGTGACGGAAGAAGTTTCCACCATCAATACTTCAGGAAGTCATTGGTTAGTGGGGGAAATATAACCAGAAGTTGGTTGGTCTATTCCTTAAAAAACAACAGCCTTTTCTGTTTCTGTTGTACATTATTTTCCAAGAGGAAAATAAATTTAACAAGTTTGGGACTCTCGGACTGGAAGCATGCAAGCTCATTGCTCACATCACATGACAACATTCAGAACACCTAAATTCTATGAAAATCTGGAAAGAACTGGCAGTGAGGATGAGAAAGGGGGAGACCATTGACAAGCAGGAGATGGCACTTCTGGAGGCTGAGAAGTTGAGATGGAGAGCGGTGCTGACACGTCTCACTGCTATTGTGCATTCTCTGGCAGTTAGGAATTTGGCACGAAGGGGACATACAGAAAAATTGTTCTCACCATCAAATGGCAATTTTCTGAAAGAAGTTGAACTGATGGCACAATTTGATCCTATAATGCAAGAGCACATAACCGTGTCCCAAAAGGGACCTCCAGTCACACCAGCTACCTCGGCCCCACATACAAAACGAACTCATTGATTTGTCGAGCAGCAAGACCATTTCAGCAATGGTGAGCGACATCAAACAATCAAATTTTTTTTCAATAATTCTAGATTGCACTCCAGATATCAGCCACACTGAACAGTTGTCAGTTGTGATTCGGGTTGTGTCACTGGGGGGAAGCCCCATATAAAGGAACATTTCATGGGTTTTTGGAGGCAGAGGAGTCCACTGGTCAACATTTGGCATCTCTGATTCTGAAGAGACTGGAGGAGCTAAAAGTTCCTTTCATGGACTGTAGAGGACAATCATACGACAACGGGGCCAACATGAGGGGAAAAAACAAGGGTGTCAATCCAGGCTCCTAGAAATTAATCCCAGAGCTCTGTTTGTTCCATGTGGGCTCATTCTCTGAATTTGCTTGTGGCCGATGCTGCTAAGGGATCTATTGATGCCACAAGTTACTTTGGCATCTTGCAGAAGCTTTACAACTTGTTTTCAGCCTCCACACAACGATGGGCCATTTTGAAAAAACATGTGAACATCACAGTGAAGATGTGGTCTGATACAAGGTGGGAAAGCAAGATCAAGAGTGTGGAGCCCCCCTCTAGTTTATTTATGGCAGTTGTGCAATTTAATTTGTATTTTTCCTGTTCATAGTATCATAATTACATTCTCTTAAGTGAGTTATTCTATTTACATGATGAAGGATTTGTAAAATTCAGAAATTTGAGTCTGTTTTGGTTCTGAAGTTCCAACAATTAGTCCAATAAAAAGTTATTTTGTGAGAGTTATGTCTGTCCTTTATTTTGGGGGGATTCGAATGTGTGTGTGTTGGCGAACAGGGGGGGGGGGCGCTGAAGGTGAGGTTCGCCCAGGGCGTCATGTAAGCTAGGACCGCCACTGCCTTTCACACCTTCTGCCCACAAAAAAAAGAACCACGGATCTCTGTTCTTCCTGAGGTCAAATTGAAAGCGGCGCAGCCATGCTCACTACTCGTACGATATGTGACAGCTACGAGTAGCCTAAATAAGCCTATACTGTTGCTAGCCTAAATAAGCCTTAGATCTCAGTTTGGCTCGTTATTACAAGTGTATATATTATATATACTATATTATCACTAAAATAAAAAGTGCAGATACTTATTGAAGTACCCTCGTATATTAGATTTGGATTAAATTGTTGATTTGATTTAATAAAATATTCTAATTATAAAATACAAGTTTGCAGTTTTACCATTATACATTTTTGCGTTAACTCTAGTCATGCAAGAAAACCAGCAAACCTTCCGTCCTGCTTATCAAAGCTGACCGGATGTTAAAGGAGCGAGCAAATAAATGCCAAATAAATACAAGACTGTTCGTATACACGTATACAAATATGTATATATATATACACGTTCGTACACACTTATACACTCATTTGTGTATATCAATGTATGAGGGTGTCGTATACTTTTGTGTATATACTCGTACGCATTCATACGAGACTATCACGTTTCCTTCACGTGGTGTTTGCCTCGCTCGCATCGAATGTGAATATATCCGAAAAGATAACACGGCAAAGTTAGTAACTCGAAACCGATTTCATTGAAATTTTATTTTGTTTATTCTTATTCTATGAATTAACTGCTTATGAGGCCGGAGTTTTGGGACAACTTATATATATATATATATATATATATATATATATATTATATATATATATATCATACATCCTGGAGTTTAGTGAATTGAAATCTCCAAGAGGGTATGATATTGTACTCCTGGATCGGAAGGACCGCCTCGAGGTCTTGTCCAACCGTTGCCACAGTCTTACCACAGAGCACGCCGAACTCTCTGTTCATTTAAGAGTTACGGTGTAGAGATTCTTCGGTTGCCAAAGAAACACGTTGGTAGTCATGTTTCTATTAAGCAAGTTAATATTTTCAATCAATTATAATGAATCAAATTTATCTTCACAAAAAGTTAATATGAAAATTTCTTTTATGTTACTGAGTACAGTAATAGTTTAATCTTAATTCTAAGATAATCAGATATACGTTAAATGTTGCTTGAGCCTACTGCCTAACCTACAGTCAGAGCTCCGCGCCCGAATTTCCGTATACACAACCGTAAAACCCAATTGCCTAACGAACTGACTTTCCCTCGTCAACCCGGAGATCCCTTCTAAGACTTCCACCTCGTCCATTCTGAATCTGATCTTCCGAGATTCGGATTCCCCCTTATATACGGTAGAGTTTCATTGTTCTCGTACGTCAGAAGCACGTGATAGTCGCGTGAGATGCTTGATCAATCCAGTTTCTCACGGTCGAACGGACTTACGCGAAACGTCGCGTGAGCCCTCGAGCAGCACTTCTTTTTTTAGTAGTACTTGAAAGGGCAAGGTTGGGCAATACGTGAAAGGGCACGAGACGCCTGAGGTTCTCGCACGTGAATGTCGCGAGTGTTGATTGCTCCTGTTCCTAGGCCCAGGCGGATCACCATGTATAACATATATATATACACACGAGTATATACAACTGGTGGCCCCGTACCCGGTAGAAATCTGTGCGTTGGTCTCTCTCCACACGAAGGTGATGGCCCTACTCTTATGTTTAGTTGATGTTAGGTCTGGTACAGGCATTGTGCAATACCTCTAGTTACCTTTGGTTAGCTTCCGTCCGAATTGTTCATTCTGACGAAGGTCAAGCTTTTCACTCCACCTTAGACCTACAGTTTAACGTGGAATCCGCACCAGTAGCCCAGCGTCTATGCCACCCATGGTACCCATTATCTACCAACCACTTTCTTTATTGTGTGGAAGGATGAACAGCTGGGTTTTTCTGTGCGCCGGCTGCAGTCACCGGGTCTCGAACCCGGGGCCGATGGATTCGTAGTCAGCGACGCTAACCACTACACCACCGAGGCGCATATATATATATATACATATATACACACACTGTGTGTATATATATATATTGCATAGTGGTTTCCACTTATATTTAAAATATTTCGTTTGAAAGGAAATAAGAAATGATAAGATTTCGCTGAAAGACTTGAGAAGTAGTTGTTTTTGGCATATTGCGACCAGTGGACATAAGAAAAAATTTTGCGTGACCTAAACACAACTGTAATTCACTTACGGAATTTTGGTTTAGTTCTGAACAAAAAAAAAGTATTAGTGAATATTAGTGAACAGTGAATGAACATTTAAATAATAGTGAGTAAACATCGAAGTGTTAGTGAATAAGCATTTTGGTGAACATTTAAAATATTGTCAGTAATGAAATTGAGGGGTCGCGCGTCTTAAGGTACCTAAGCGCCACCACAGGCGAAAACGTGTTTTTGATGGATATCACTATTTTCACCCTTCCTCTATCGCGTGGTTTGGGTTATAATGACCTTACGACACTAGAAATATCGTTGAAAACCTTATGAAGCGAACTACTTTTTTCACCTCTATCGCCAGCCAAAAGTTCACCCAAAGTTCGGCATAATAAGAAAAAAAAAAATATATATATATATACAGGGTGTCTCAAAAGTCACTATCTATTTTGAAAAATAATGGGAATTACGAAAAACTGGTTTAAGACATGAAAAATATATTTATTTCAAAGTAAGTGCCACAAAGAATTAGTGCTATTTATTTATCTGTCTCCACATGGCGACCATCAGTGTCTCTACAGAGCTCAAAGCGATAAGTTGTTTCCCGAAACACACTTTCTAGCATTTGAGGTGTTATTTTCTGAACTGCATCGGTAATACGATTTCGAAGTTCGGCTACATCACTAATTCTTCTACCAGTGTACACCTTAGACTTAATGAAACCCCAGGCGAAAAAATCTAATGGTGTTAAATCGGGTGAACGTGCTGCCCATGGTTGTGTTCCTCCACGACCAATCCAGCGACCGGAGAAGCGTCTGTCAAGATAATCACGTACAATTATTGCATAATGGCACCAGAAGTACATATCTTTATGCCAGCATAGCATTTTAAAAGAAAAACATCTAATGTCACCGAAATAGTGACTTTTGAGACACCCTGTATATAAAATATAAAAATCTATTCCAAAAACTGATCAACATCTTCATTAGCATATTTAGAACTCTAATTTAGCCAAAAATGAACGGTCTAGCTCAATTAATAAGATACTATTGCCAGAATATTGCTGAACTTTGGAGGTGATTTCTGACGAATTTTAATTTTGGCGCTTAGGTACCTTAAGACGCGGGACCCCTCATATAAATTAGGACTTAATTCTTTTCATGACTTGGACACTATTAAAATATTTAATTTTTAAAAGTTATACAGAGAAAAATATTGTTTGCAACAACCAAAGACTCGGATAACTGTTTGCCAGTGAATCAGAATATTTAATCCAACCATGGTTGGATTAAACATCTGAGTTGGTTGGCAAATAGAAAAACCATCCACTTGGTTTTCGTAAACAAGTAATTTTCTCTCTTTATCCTTATTTACGTACGAAACAGTTAATTACAATATTAAAAACCATGTTCGTCCGGTCTCTTTTGTGTCTGTTTTTTATGTACCAAAAATCTTCAGGCTACTGGTCAGAAGAACCTTCTCTCAAATACTTGAGTAAGTATTTTAGGAATTTAATTTCTTTTGTAAATACTCAAAGGTAATTTACAAACAGTTGAAACGTGATTATTTATGCAAGAATGCGTTAGTCTTTTTAGGTGACTATAATTATCTTGACTTGATTTGGTTCCTCTTCATTCGAAATCTTTATGTAACTTGTATTAAAAGCTTTTAATTGTTTGCGAAAAACCAGTGAGCCAAATGAAGGCCAAAGTTAAACGATATTTTAAATATTTTAAAATAAATTTAACAAAATTTCTAATAATTTGGTATTTTTTTAAAATACATTAACTTTACAAACTTTAAAGTATGTATACACGTTCATTTTATATTTATACCATTCATAGTTGTAAAAATTGAGAAAAGTTTAGTATAGGCAGTAGTATGCCCGCGTTTGGTTAGAGGAATTTTGGGACGCTTTGAAACTTGCCCTTGGAGGGGTCCCTAAAGGCCTTCGCCTCCGTTATAAGGGGGACCCCTTTCCTTAAGTTCCTCACCCCATTTATGGGGTCTCACCGTCCTTAATGAAGGACATTTGCCCCTTGAGGGACCCTTACGGGCCCCCTCCTCCTTAGGAAAGAAAATCCTCCTGTGGGGTTCTTTCATCAGACAAAAACAAACAAACATTCGAGTACTTTTTGTTCCGGCGCGTTCCGTCGTGTTTGTGGGGCCCCGCTAGTTTTATCTTTCTGGAAGCGTTCGTACAGAAGAACCATTTCTGGAGCACCAAACTTCTGCTGATATATATATATAATGAATAAAACCACGAAGGAAAGGAAACACAGATGGTGCTCAAGTGCTTTCGTCTAATGACATCCTCAGGAAGCGCTTGAGCACCATCTGTTTCCTTTCCTTCGTGGTTTTATTCATCATAAATATTTTTCACGTGTTACTTTCGTGAAATAATTTTCATATATATATAATATATATATATATACACCAGGGTAATTCAATAAGTATCCGCACTTTTTGTTTTCACAATTTTATTTTCACATCTGATAGATTATAAACACACTTCTCAAAATAGTCTCCCTGTTTCAATACACTTAGTCCAGCGATCTACAAGCTTCCTAATGCCATCACAAAAGATGGCTGTGTGCCAAATAGGTAAAAATCCGAAGGTGCCAGGTCTGGACTGTAGGCTGGATGGTCGAGCACTTCAAATTTAAGTTCTTGAAGGCATTTTCTAGTCTGTGTAGCGGTATGAGGGCGCGCATTGTCGTGTAACAGAATAACACCTTCCGACAATCTCCCTCTCCGTTTTGTGTGAATTGTTTGATTTAACTCATTCCGAAGCATGTCAGAATACGATGCACTTGTTACTGTAGTTCCACGCTCTAGATAATGTTCAAGGATAGGGCCTCGTGTATAACAAAACAGTTAGCATAACTTTACCTGCTGACGGCTGCGCTTTGAATTTCCTTGCAACGGGAGATGTTGGATGGTTCCATTGCATGCTCTGTCGTTTAACTTTACCTGCTGACGGCTGCGCTTTGAATTTCCTTGCAACGGGAGATGTTGGATGGTTCCATTGCATGCTCTGTCGTTTGCTTTCTGGTTCATAGTGATAGATCCAGGTTTCATCTCCAGTGATAATGCGCTCCAAAAAGTTTTCACCTTCATTATGATACCGCGCCAAAAGACGGAGCAGACGTCCATACGATTACGCTTGTGTTCTTCTGTCAACTGTTTGGGCACCCACCTTGCACAAACCTTGTGAGAGCCAAGAGTGTCATGAACTATCGAATAGGCTTGACCCTTGACTGATGTCTAATGAAGATGCAATTTCTTTTATTGTTAATCTTCTGTCATCGAAAATCATGGCTCTGGTTTCTTCCTGCTTGTCACTACTGGTTGATGTTGACGGTCGTCCTGAGCGCTGAGCATCCGTCACACATGTCCGACCTTCCTTGAACATTTGAATCCACTCGTACACATTTCGCCGAGGTAACGCATTATTCCCATACTGAGCACATAAACGCGTGTGAATTTCAGCTCCTTTCACACCTTCTGGCCACAGAAAACGAACCACGGATCTCTGTTTTTCCAGAGTACAAATTGAAAGCCATGCCATGCTCACTACTCGTACGATATGTGACAGCTACGAGTAGCCTAAATAAGCCTATACTGTTGGTAGCCTAAATAAGTCTATAGATCTCAGTTTGGCTCGTTATTACGAGTATATATTAAATATACTATATTATCACTAAAATAAAAAGTGCGGATACTTATTGAAGTACCCTCATACATATACATATATGTATATGTGGTGGACCGGATGTCAATTTTTCAACATCCGCGGATGCGGATCTTTAATTTCAATATCCGCGGATGCCGATATTTAGTTAATCTATCAATATAATATAGAATTATGAATATATGACAATTTTTCAAATTTCGTGATATTACTATTATGGCAGGCAATGCATAAGAATTAAAATTAATATTAATGTTTTCATTATGATAAAAATAATAACTTTCTCAAGAATTTCAGCCACAGAAAATTCAATGAAACAAGTTTCATTCAATTTTCTGTGTTACCAGGTATTTATATTTTGAGGTTTATATATTTGTTTGTTCATTACTATTTGATACTTTACATGAAATGTGCATGACTGGGCCTGATAAGCTACTTTATAAGCTAATTTAATTGTAAACTGCATAATTTATTAGAGGTAATATCCGCATAACATCCGCAGTCAGAAGTGAGGATGTTAAAAATGACACGGATATCCGCAGATGCGGATGCGGACATCCGGTCCACCACTAATATATATATATATATATATATATATGTTAACCCCCCTTTATGGCCCTTTGTCGGTTCGGATTCGAAGGGGGTTCTAGTTAGGAGGCTGCAACGGATGCTTCTTCTTTATACTTTTCTATAATTCTTTTCGGTCGCCTTAGGGGGTCGACACTCTGTTAATTCTTTTCTTTCTATAATTATCGACTTTTCTGACTAAGTTCTGAAGCGAGCACGGCTCGAAGGAAAAAGATAAAAACTTCTTAAAGGGTGGTTTACTTCTTAAAAATTACAGTTGGTACTCTGAATTACAAGGGGTAGAGGTTCGACCTCTTTCGACCATGGCTCAGGCCGGAATCTAAAAATACTTAAGTTAAGGAGGCAAGGGGCCTCTGCCCCCCTCCTAATGAGGTGCTAATATCAAGTACAAATGATGAAGATTAATCTAGAAGTGCCTTAAATGAAGTTCTATAATGAAGTGTCGTAAATGAAGATGGTACATGCATAATATAATCTAATGTTTGGGGGAGACAATCGAAAGTTAAGTTTCCCCCCTTTTTAAACACATGATTTCAACTAAAAAGAATAAAAAAAATATAAAAATAAAAAAGAACAGTAGTATCGCTGATTCGACATTTATAGAGGCGATATTATTTCGTATTAGCACATCAGCACAATTTTGAGTACATGACTGAGTACGTATTAGTTTTGGTTCATTACAATTATGATTACAATTATGGATTACAACTACCAATTAATTCATATTCACTTTTTAATTACAATTCCATTAAAGTACATTCTTACATTATAAATTAAATCATTACATTTAATTAGTTTCACTGAAGTACATTACAAGTTATTGTTCATTACAGTTTCATTAAAGTACATTACATCAATTACATTATATTAAAGGATTACATTTAATTACAATTTTAGCAAATTGTTAATTGACGTATCTACTACTGAAATAATATGCTATAATGTTATACATTCGAATCAAAGCGAAAGGAGACCTTTTTTATCTTAGAAGCGTTCAAATTATGCTGGGATGAGTGGAATTTCTGATAATACTTACTAAGCGTTTATGAATATCTTGCGAGGGTTGAACGCACTTTTTTTTTAAAATAATACGAGAACGTATTTTTGCGTTTTAGAACGAAGGCAAAAGTTTTGCGTTTCATAGATTGACACGAGTAAAAATAGACTGATTAGTTGATAGGGCATAAGTGGACAATAGGTAGATGAATGAATATGGTTGAATAATAATATTTATACTACATAACATATAAATAATGACTTCTATAGAGTGTACAGTTTTTATTATGATGTTAAAGAATTTTCATACATTGAATACTAGAGATATGATGAAGGGAAATTAATGACGGGAAAATGTGACGTCATAGTTATTGAATTTGTACGTAGAGTACGAATCATTGTTAGGAAGATTTACAAGAACGAATTAGAGACACAGAGTGGGAACGTAAAGGGAATAAAGTTATTTTGTGACGTCATAGTGTATAAGTCATTATTAGAAAAGATGAATTAGAGGCAAAGTGTGGGTAGTAATGACTAAGAAGTACAGCTACGGGTTCCAATCCTGTTACATGCACTGTGTATGTATAATCTAGGGTCGAGGGTGAGATGCAAGACAATTCATAATTAATTATAATAACTTTTATAACAAATGGAAAATGGATGATGGATACGACTAAACCATAGAAAGGGTAGATCGTAGGGTTGTGACATGAACAAAAATAGGAAGCTACAAGTAAAATTATTATCCAAACTCGCGTTAAGCGATTTTGGTTCTTATGTAAAAATGGACATTCGAACATAAAACTATTGTTCATTGTTCACTTTTTACATATATATATATATATATCACTAGTAAATGTAACCAACATATATTTCGTATATAAGACTGTAGTGTGGGCCAAATAGCAAAGATTTCTTTAACGCCATCCGTGATCTCATCGTTTCGGTTTAATATATTAATAACGATACCACACAAAATAAAACTAAAATAAATACAGTTAACTCATACAAATTTTGCCTTGTTCTAATATATGTATTACGAAATAGATCCAGAAACTATTAACTAAATTAATAGAAAACGACTAGCGAATTTTTCAGGGCATAACTCTAGTATTTAACCTCGTAGCAAAGATTGTTGACTAAAGAATATAGCACAGTCTTTCTTGGAGCAATACCACTAAAGTAATTGAATACGTATCTTTAATAATAATTCCAGCAAAGATCTTTCACTACACGGTCGCTTCCGATTATTTAATCAAACCTGAAAGTTGCATACTCTGCAAATTCTGATCGCAACAAGCCGGGCGAAGCCTGTTTATTATAATTTCTTTCAAAGCAGTCCAATTCCACTATTCTAAATTCATGTATTCTCTGTGATATATATATATATATATATATACACGACTTCTTATGTCTGTGCTTGATTTCTACCCATTCTTCAACAGAATGTACACCATTTATCTGTTGCAAGTTAGAAGTTGGAGGTGGGAGGAAACTATTATTATTATTATTAGTAGTAGTAGTAGTTTAAAAATATCTTTATTTCTACATATCTGTCTAGGTAAGCATTCACTACACTGATGTTGGTATGTAATATATCTGAAACACCCAAATGTTCCCAACGGTTGTCTGATGTATGAGCGCACAAACATGATTACTCTTTAATAAACACCAAAGTAGTTCGTACAACGTGTACTGGCTTACAAATTTTAACCAACAACGATATTACCATCATTACGACTAAATGACCCTAAAACAATCAGCGTATCAAATGAAAATTTTCACTTAACATATTATTAACTACCTTCCAATAACCTCATTTTAGCTGTCTACCTGACCATCGATAAACAGTTAGATAGGTAAACAGCTAGACGTTGTAGCTATTTAGGGCATGGTTCTGATTAATCAGTTAATCATTGTTTCGAATTTAATCGTTAATTAATCAAAATATATTTTTAGAAAATGATGGGAAATTATTAATTTTCCTCATAATTTCACCAGCATTTTACCTTAAATTTTGTAATGTATCATTTGAATTTGACACCTTTTTGCATGTATAAACTGTCTAATCCGCCCATGTCTGATTTCTTGAACTATAAAGCAAACTAAATGTTTGAGCAAAGTGTTTTCTTCGGTCTTATTACACGCAACAGAAACACAGAAACAATAAAGCTCGTTCTTACTCTTTACAGAAGCATTTAATTTTTAATAATTTTTAATCAGTTAATCATTGACTTATATGTCTCTACACGGAATCCAAACAAAAACATCCAAGACCTAGTAAAAATTATAATGCTGGTTTACGCTCCAGGCTGGTTTTGGATAGTCTCATCCAAAGGCAAATGAGGGAGCATCTAATTTTTGGTATATCATGCATTTGCTTAAAGGCTTAGATAAAAAGCATCGGATGATTATGGAGCGTGTCCTCAGAAATAACGCCTATTTTGCCCACCCAGAGAATATCTTACTCTCAATGATAACAGGCACAAGAAGAGAGGTCAGAGAGCTGGCTCTTCAGCACATCATTCGAGCAAGAACTAGGAGCACCAATGCGATAAATTTTGAGCTGCCAAAAACACTGAACTTTGAAGCAGACGATTATCCTAACATGATCGACTGGGACAACGAAACCATCACCCCTCCACCTATTTTACAGAATTTGTCAAATGATGATCTTAAAGTTCGAAATGAACCACTTCAGCTTATTCCTTTTCCCTGCCACAGCCAGGGAGTAGAACATGCTGTAAATGTGGTAACAGAAGCATCACAAGATAGAATTGGTTAAGAAAACAGACATAAATTTATTTTGAATGTACTGGAGTCGAGAAAAAAGCTACCTGTGTTCCAATGGAAAGGCCAGTGGTGTCAGTAATTTACGATTTTAAATTTCTTAAGGTGAATATTTTGGTTTTAATATACTTCAATTAAATTTCTTAAGGTGAATATTTTGATTTTAGTATGCTTCATTTGATTCTTTAAGTAATATACGGAAAAAGATTTCATATATATATATATATATATATATATATATATATATATATATATATATATATACAGGGTGTCCCAAAAAAAATTATATACTCTTTATAGCATCATATATTTTATAATTTAAAAAAAACAACTATATATTGTTATAGTAATTGCCAATGAAAGGTAAATTAGTAATCTAAGTGATCAAAATGTTATAGCGAGTTGTTTGCATATAAAATTTAATTAACTACGCCAAGTGCTCAAAATGTTCTCCGGCGGCATGAATGCACTTTTGAATGTGTCGACTAACTGATTCGCAGACATGGACTAATGTGGATGCTGTGATGGTCCTGCACTTTTCCCTAATTGCATCCTTAAGGTGTTCGAGTGCTGCAGGTCTTGTACCATAAACTGCATCCTTCAGGTAGCCCCACAAGTAAAAATAAAGTGGAGTCAAGTCCGGTGAACGTGGAGGATACTCAACGCTTCCTCTTCGTCCTATCCAACGGTTAGGCAACTTTCCATCGAGGTACCTTCTGACATCACAATGATAATGAGGGGGGCTCCATCTTGTTGAAAGTAAAAGTCGTCGTTTCCAAACAACTTCCGAACTGCAGGTATAATTTCTGTCCGCAGCATGTCGAGATATGCGGCACCGGTAACTATCCCATTAAAGAAAAATGGTCCAACCAAACCCCTGGATGATAAACCACACCATGCTGTTAATCCTGGTAAATTAACATGTTTATCCACATAAACGTGTGGATTATCAAGTGACCAGTACCTGCAGTTGTGTCGATTTACTGTGCCATTCAGCTTGAAGGTAGCTTCATCAGACCACACGATTTTGTTGTATTGCTATAACAATATATTGTTTTTTTTTTAAATTATAAAATATATGATGCTATAAAGAGTATATAGTTTTTTGGGGACACCCTATATATATATATATATATATATATATATATATATATATATATATAAAACTTACTTTAACTTTACTTATATCATTATTTACTTTAATCTTTGTCATTTATCAGGTTTTTTATTCAAAGAATTGGTTCCAATTTCACTTCAATTTAAAAAAGGGGGCATATGCAACGGGTAGGTGGGGGGCGCATAGCGGTGTAATTACAGTATGTTGTTTAGGGGCCCAAAGGAAACTCCGAGCAGTGTGTGGAATAATACAAAAGTTCGACCCCCTAAATTATATATATATACAGAGGTGGGCAGGACCGAGTTCCAAAAGGACCGAACTCCAGGAACTCGGTCCTTTTTAAGGATTGTGAGCGGGAAAGTCGGTCCTTTTCTCAGTGAGGACCGAAATGAGGAGCGACGGTCCATTTTTAAGCAATTCCGGACGGTCCGGTCCGGACGGTCTTTTTTAGTGATTTTAGTGTGTTTAGTGATTATTTGAAGTTCTAAAGAAGATGGATCGTTTCCTCCAGAAGACTCAGAAAGAGACTGAGACTGAACTGAAACTTGTTTCAACACCTGGAGGAGACGAAGAATCTACTGATGTTAGTGCTTCAACTTCAAGTCAAGCAACTGGAGCTCCTAGCGGAAGAACTGAACCCGGCAATCCCGGCAATTTTTCATTTTAATCAAATTTTTCACTTATATTATATATAAGGACCGAGGACCGAGTCGTTCCTGGGTCCTATCTTCAGAAAGGACCGTAACCGGGACCGTCGGTCCAGTTTGAGGCAAGGACCGGGACAGGGACCGTCGGTCCTTTTTGAGGCCCGGGTGCCCACCTTTGTATATATATATATATATATATATTAACCTCTCCGTCTATGGCCTTGGTTGGTTCAGAGTTGACGGGGGTTCTGGTTAGATGGCAGCAACGGATTTGTTACTCTGGTACCGTATAGGAACTCGCAGAAGTTTCTTTTATACTACCCTCCGATTTCTTCTTGTGGTGGATCGGAGGATTCTGTGAGGCTTACTAAATTCTCTGAAGGTTCCCCGATTCTTCTTATAACGTATCGGGAAATTATTTTTCTCTATTTAAGACTAAGTTCTCTGAATAGAGCAAGGCTCGTAGGAGAAGATAGACTTTTTCTTACTGTAATTTACTGCTAAAATGTTACAGGTATGCTCAGCCTCTAAGTTAGATCGATATAGTCAGAATGAACATTGGAGAAATTTTATGGGCTTTTATATTGAATTATTTTGCTGATCTGTTTTTGTGTTTTGTTTTTGTTTTTGTTTTTCTCAATAGGCTGATTTACTTTACAAAACATTTAAAAACAAAACAAATATTTTTGTTGTATCACTGTCTTCATTGCTAAGTAAGTGGAAGCCATATTTTATTTAAACCGTATATTGACAGATCTGATGTTATCATGATCTGCCGAGTTAACTAAAAATGAAATTGAAATATGCGTTCCCATCACGAATTACAAACATGCACATGGCGAAAATTAAAGGTTTAAGATTAAAAATTAAACGTTAAGCAGGACATGACTTCATCTTTTACAACGAAGAGAGAATGTACTGTATACAGAAAATGAACAAGATTACATTATTAAGCTAAGTCTACGAAAATGATTACGTTGTTTAAACAGAAATAGTTAACCAATTATAAAATAGAAAGCAAATCAAAAATGTATCCAAACTTGTGTCAGCGTTATACGATTTTGGGTTTTATACAAAATGATTAAGTCGTTTACAAGGAAATAATTCACCAATTATAAAATAAAAAGCAAATCAAAATTTTATCCAAACTCGTGTCAGCGTATACGATTTTGGATTTGATATGTCAAAATGAATGTATGAATAAGAATATAAGGATTATATAAATATACGAAGTATACGAATGAACATCAGAATTATATGAATGAAGGGATTATTTATTGTATATATATATATATATATATATATATATATATATATATATATAATATATATATATATATAACTCAGGGAACCATTCTGAGTTCATTCCCATATATATATATATATATATATATATATATATATATATATATATATAGTGAAGGACAGTATGAAATAATAGGTCAATTTTATTTTGTGTATAAAAGAAATAATATTGAATAGACTTTTTGGTTTATCTGTCACCGAAATAATTTTATGTTAAAAACATTTCCTAATTAATATTGCAGTGAATCTAATTCATTCCTTCTTTTTCAGATTACCGGTATAAGGAAGATGGGGAACGACTTCAGTGGCACACATCTGAGACACTCGTTATCGAATTTTTCATCCCCGTCGATTGGGGAAACTCAACCGATGACGACGTCTTGAAAATTAACTGCGATCAATTGCAAATAATCGTGCAACCACCAACAATGACTAATCATAATGCCTCCAACGATACTGTATTCCTTCCGGGACGACATCTTCGTCTCGGTTGGAATTATTTAAATTTCATATTTGACGACACGAGTTCACTCATTCAAATTCAGGAAATTGACGGAAGGTTTCTTCTTCAAATTCCATTTGACGTCGCTGACAGAGAACAAGTGAACATAACAGTAAGAGGACTTTATTCATTCGTTAACTGCCGCTACCCCTGGCTTGAAGGTTTGTTTCTCACTTTCTTTCTTAATTTAAGAGAGTTTTAAAGCATAAAGTTTATGAAGTACAAATGTTTTGACCAAAGTTAGGAAGTAATTCCTCTTCATACTTTCATATATATATATATATATATATATATATATATATATATATATATATATACGTTGTGGCAAGTGTCGTACCACCGTTTCCCGTCGATCAGCGGAGTTCTACAAATCTACAGAAGCTAATGCTAACAAAGACCCTAAGATCCACTCTAAGGTTAGCCCGAGAGAAAGGAAAGAGGAGGGGGTTAAAAGAGGAGAATAAGGGGTTAAGTAAGTAGCAAAACCTATCATTCGTGGGTTAACATTCATTCAGAATAAGAGAAAGAAAAACTCCCCATCATCATCCGCCAGCCACTGCCGACAAGTCGGAAAAATAGTCGAAGAGAATAGGAGAGGGGTGAAAGATGAAAAGAAGTAAAATAAGAACGTTTACAAACCATGCAAGCACAGTCTTAACTCACTGTCATACCATGCAAACTACAGACATGCAAGTAAAGAGAGTTACAGACATGCAAGTAAGGAGAGGATAAGGAAAAAAAAAGTAGGTAGAGTATAACAAAAAGTGAGTTAGTTTACGCTACGAGCTGCATCTACGTTCGTGTTAGTCTGATTTTTTTTTTATAATTTTATTGCTGGCATCACACGCTGGCATGTCACAAGCTGGCATTAATCGTCAACAGACTCACCCTCGACCACCACCCCCAGAGCTCCTGTTGCTAATTGTTTTTTTTATTTTAAACAACGTTAATATTTTTAAAGTGCCTATCTAAACGGTTTTTAAACATATTAACGCTGGTAGAGTTAACGACTGACGCGGGAAGATTATTCCATTTATCAATTACTTTAAACGTAAAGAAGTTTTTAGCGATATTAGTAATGAAACGTCTGTCACGCAACTTAAATCCGTTATTACGAGTATTGCTATTATCGAAAGTGAACAGTTTGTCAAAATTTACGTTATCGATGTTATTAACGATTTTGAAAACTTCAATAAGCTCCTCCCTTAATCTCCTAGTTTCGAGTGAATGCAAGTCTAACTCTTTAATCCTATCTTCGTAAGGTTCGTTGCGCAATGACGGAATTAGTTTCGTGGCGCGACGTTGAACCCTTTCTAACCTATCAATACCTTCACGCAAATACGGCACCCAAACTGAACGGCATATTCTAAATAAAGGCCTGACTAGGGACTTGTAAAGAGGCAATATAATATTCTTCGATTTCAATTCGAAATTACGCGCTATGAAGCCTAACATCCTATTAGCTTTTGCGCAAGACTCCAAGCACTGGTTCCTAACTTTTAAATCCTTAGATACGTGTACACCTAAATCTACTTCCTCGTCAACGCTCGCTAACTCTCTATCATCCATCGTGTACGTGTAATTGTTGTTACGAGAACCTATAGTATATGCAAGACTTTACATTTGTCTACGTTAAACTGCATCTGCCACTTATCCGTCCACTCCATAATCCTATTTACATCGTCTTGGAGCCTATTTCTATCGTCCTCGTTAACAACCTTACCGCCTATTTTAATATCGTCCGCGAATTTTGACACGTTACTAGTCAATCCTACATCTATGTTGTTAATGTAAGGGGTTCCAAAAAACCTTAGCCCCTCCCATTTGCAGCTTACATGTTTACTTATATCGAAATAGTTTTTAGTGATTATAAAAATATATAAAATTCTTTATTTATTGCAGGTATTAAAATTACTCTAACTGATAAAGTGATAATATAATGGCTTCTCAATTAATTGGTGATTCGGAGAGGTAATGTGTGATAGATCGCATACGAGCAATAACATTTCGGGGAGCTCGTGATGCTGGAGCCACCTTTATAACACGTTCATGGGTCGCCAAAAAGTTGCGAAGAAGTGAGGACTTCGTCAAAAGAAATTGGAATACAACTTTGGATGAATGTGAAATGGATACAACCAAATCTGGGCGCCCAAATTTGCCACTCTCTCAGGAAACAAAGGACATCATTAAAAGCGGTACGCGTAAGCGGAAAAACAGCTGTGCTAAACTTTCTAGAGAGATCGAAGTGTTGAGAGGAAAGATCGTTAGTGGTGAGATCATTCGACTGTACGTCATAGGCAAGGTTTAAAGCCTTGGCATGAACTTCCAAAGCCAAGAAAAACTCAACTTAACATCGATGACAGAATGTGGTTTGCCCATTATCTTGAAGATTGGGATGTGGATGATTTCATGCATTTAGCTGTCTCCGATGAATTTTTTGTTTACGTAACATGTCGGCCTAACTACCAAAATGATCGAGTGTGGGCCACAACACCAGATGAAATCGATGACAATGAACATTATCGCGAATTATTAAAAAGTCCAGACTGTGTTGGTGTGTTTTTTTTGTTCACTGCAAAGAAGCTCATGTGGGTGCTGAAGCCAAATGGTCAGAGTTGGGTGGACAGTATTTTCGTGATATTATTCTATCCCAGCATGTTATTTCCTTTTCTAAGAAACCCAAACAATGTTATGGATGTCGATCAGGTCACACTTCTGCACGATAAGGCCCCTTGCTTTCAGGCATTAGCCACTCAACAGTTGTTGCGGAACCATGAGATTGATTTCTTTGGAAATGAAGAATGGCCAGGAAATTCTCCTGACCTGAACGTCTGTGAACGCATTGGATCAGTTATAAAGGACAAGGTCGAACGTCTCTTGTTTCAAGAACCTGCAGCAAATCGATTTTCGAAGGATACAATGACGCAACACATTGAAACTGTTTTAGCAAATTTGCGTAACGATCAAGATCTATTCACGTCACTTTTGGCAAGCTACCCAAAGCGAATTCAGGCGGTCTTGGAAGCCAATGCCGGGAACACCAAATTTTAATTGTTTCTCATTAAATGCAGGATTAAATTCTCTTCTGTAAGGTATGTTTAGTTTTACTGTACCTCTAATGGTTTAGGCCAGGGATTCCCAAAGTGGTCTGTACAGACCCCCAGGGGTCTGTAGGAAGCTTCCAGGGGGTCTCTAAGCTTTTGGAACATTAACTATATTAAAATAAATTTCCATTAATTTTTTTTCTTATACCAAATTCATAATTTTTTTTGGGAGGGGTCTATGTCCGTACGGAATTAATATTTAGGGATCCTTGGTGGTAAAAGTTTGGGAACCCCTGGTTTAGGCCATGGGCGGGGGGGCTAAGGTTTATTGGAGCCCCGTAGATTACGAATATCAATGGGCCTAACACTGAACCCTGTGGGACACCGCTACCTACATCCAACCACCCCGATTCACTACCGTTAACAACCACCCTCTGTCTCCTAGCACGAAGCCATTCCTCTAACCAGTTACCAACCTGACCGCGTATACTGTGCGCTTTAACCTTTGCAATTAATCTTCTATGCGGAACTGTATCGAACGCTTTTTTAAAATCTAAATAAATAACGTCAGCCGCTCTATGCCTATCGTATTCGGGAACTATTTCGTTATAAAATTGTAGCAAATTAGTTAAACAAGATCTATGGCATCGAAACCCATGCTGACTACTATTAATCAAATCGCGACTTTCTAATGATCGATGATACGATCCCTAACTACGGATTCCAAAAGTTTACCGACAATTGACGTTAAGCTAATGGGCCTATAATTGCTAGCTACTCTGCGGTCGCCTTTTTAAAAATGGGCGTGACGTTAGCTAATTTGAAGTCTTCAGGAATAATCCCCGTTTCAAGTGACTGATTAAAAATCTTCGTTAAGGGACCTACGAAAACGTCTTTCAAATCTTTCAGATGTCTAGGATAAAACGCGTCAGGGCTAGGAGCCTTGCTAACTTTTAGCCTATCGATATAATGCGCAATCTCCCTCGTAAACAGTTATTTCATCCAAAATAGTCTCGCTGCTAAATGGAACGATATCGTTCACATCGGGAACATTATTGACGTCTTCTACGGTAAAAACTGTCTCAAAAAAGTTGTTAAAAATACCCACCATCGCCTGAGTGTCAGAAGCCAAAGCGCCATTAGTGTCCACGAGAGGACCCATATTATCTTTTATCGGCTTACGATTATTCACGTAATCGAAAAACTTTTTGGGTTATGTTTACTATCCGCAGTTATAAGTATCTCTAAATTACGCTTAGCATTCCTAACTGATCTTTTAACCTTCCGTCGAAGCTCGATATATCTATTAAGTTAGCTACCGTGCCATTGCGCTTATTAAGTCTATACGCTCTGTTACGCTCGTTTATGAACTCGCCTATTTCCCTAGTCCACCACTTGGGCCTACCATGATTTCTAGCGCGCTTGGGCCTACGAGGAATAAACACCCTTTCAATATTCATAAAACTTTCTTTAAACGCCACCCAATGCAAATTTGTGTCATTACTCATAAATAAGTTATTCCAGTCCACTACTCTCATCCTATCCGCAAAACTATCAAAATTGGCCCTACGAAAATCAGGGACTTCTATTACGTTACTATCCTTAGTGTTTTCTACCAATAACTTAAACCTAAGAATTTGATGATCACTACATCCTAAACTCTCGCCTACTTCTAAACCTTCGACTATATTTTCGCCGTTCGTCATCACCAAATCTAAAACATTGTCACCGCGCGTTGGTTCGGTAACCATCTGTCGTAAAAAATTATCTTCCATGAACTCAATCAATCTCAAACCCTCATCATTACCAGTAAAAGTCTCGTAATTAACATTAGGGCAGTTAAAGTCTCCGACAATTATACTATTCCGACTGTCAATAAAGTTACCAAGAAGCGAGTAAACTCGCGTATCGGTATCGAGGGGTTGAACGGGAGGTCTATAAACAACAAAATTAAAACTAATACTACGCGCCCTAACTTCAACGCATATCGCATTAATTGCTGCCGGAAAATCTATCTTAACCTCGATAGCCCTAAGGGAATTATGAATGTACAGCAAAACGCCGCCACCAATCCTATGTAACCTATCATTAGTAAAGAGTTTAAAACCCGGTATATCAAATTCCACCAACAGGACCCGAGTCACGATATTTAACCACGTTTCAGTGATAGCAACTATATCGTAGTTGCCGGAAAAAATTATCGCCTTAAATTCGTTTAATTTATTTCTAATACTACGCACGTTACAGTAAAAGACATTTAAATTATTTTTTACCACGGGCCGGCGTTTTAAACTATTTTTCACGTCGGGCCCGCGTTCCCCGGACCCACAACGTTTAAAGACGGCTTCGACCTATACAGCTTTCGTACGTTTTCGTCAATTAACCTACCTAGCCTAGCACTACCTAGTTGGATTGGAGACTGTCCTCTTTCTGCGTCTATATTACACTGTGTAACACTGATTCTGTTTATATAGAATTTTTTGTTTTTATATGCATTTGTGGGCGCTGAGTCCAAATCTGGCCTTGGTTTGTGTGTATCATCAATGGTTTCAGAGATAATCCATTTTTCATGTTTTACCAGTATAATGTTTTATGGGCGCAGCAATATCAGAATAATCAGGAATTGTTGAGAACAATCCGAATGTTCGTTGACAGTTTCTTGCTCTAGAAATTGCCCGAAACTTCCACTGTGCTATATAAAAAGAGCGCAGAGTCTGAGAAGTCAGTCAGTGTGAGCACACAAAGAAAGCAGGTTGTTTGTCTGGTTACCAGCACTGAGGTACTGTGTTCTGTGCTTCTCTGTGCTGACGATTTGAGTGTTATCGATCCTTTTTTATTGCGAACATTATTTCAGTGTTGTGAATACATCTTTTTTTGGAATCTGTAATCTGTTGCAGATTTAATAACTCTTCTCTCTATATCTGCAGTTATGATTAATGTAGTAGTTTGGTAAAGAGAATGGCAACTAGAGCTTGTAAACACTCGCCGGATATATTCTGCTACGTTTGTGGGTATTACATAGGCCCCAAGCAAGTATCGCACAAGATTGTGAAAGGCACCAAGTTCTGGATCGCGTATCGGCTCTATTTTGGTATGCCTATGGGTGACCAAGATAAGCCCTGGGCACCCCATGTGATCTGTGGAAGCTGCCGCTCCACACTTGAAGGGTGGCTGCGGGGAGTACGCAAGGCAATGCCCTTTGCGGTACCCAGAATATGGAAAGAACCAAAGAGCCACCACGACGATTGCTACTACGCATGGTAGATTGGTAGATGTTTCTAAGTACAGGAAAGTTAAAGAAGGCAACTCTTCAGTATCCAAGCATAGCGTCGTCCATAGCTCCTGTACCACATGGCGAAGGTCTTCCAATACCACGTCCACCAGAACAGGTATCTATCCATTACTTTACCTTCTGTATTTACAGACTGTGGGGCATTATGTGTCGATTTTTCTTGGTGCTAATGCTGTTCTTCATATATAGCTATGCCTATATTTTGTTTCTTTGCTTTGCAGGTTGAAAATGAGGATGCAGCTAGCTCATCTGAGATGTCGGCTGGTGAGGACAGTCATGATGAAGAATATACAGTAACTTTCAGTACAAACCCTCACTTTCCAAATCAGAGGGAATTGGACGACTTAATTAGAGATTTGGGTCTGACGAAATCAGGGTCTGAGCTTCTGACCTCCAGACTCAAAGAGTGGAATTTGCTTGGAAAAGACTGCAAGAGCCGAAAGCGGCATGAAGAGTTTGCAAAGTTCTACGATGTCAATAGCTCTCTCTGTTATTGCAGCGAGGTTAATGGTCTATTCACAGCTATTGGGTTAACACATATACCCTCAGAGTGGCGCCTGTTTATTGACAGTTCAACTCGGAGTTTAAAAGCTGTTCTACTCCACAATGGGAACAAATATCCATCTATACCAGTTGCACATTCTGTTCAAATGAAAGAGGACTATGAAAATGTCAAACAACTGCTCACTCAAATCAGGTATGAACAATATAACTGGGACGTGTGTGGTGATTTCAAAATGATTGGTTTCCTGTTAGGTTTACAAGGAGGGTTTACTAAATATTCATGTTTTCTTCGCCTGTGGGATAGCAGGGCTTCAACTGAGCACTATAAAACAGTTCAGTGGCCTCCACGTGAAGGACTGCAACCAGGAAAGTACAATGTACTCAGGGAACCTCTTGTGAAGCCTGACATAGTTCTGCTACCACCTCTCCATATTAAGTTGGGTCTAATTAAGCAGTTTGTAACTGCGTTAGATTTTGGAGGGAAAGTTTTCCAACAGATTCGAGTCATGTTCCCTAAACTCTCTGAGGCCAAAGTCAAGGCTGGCATCTTTGTAGGACCACAAGTCAAGGCGCTGTTGAATTCAAAGAACCTTGAAGCCAAGATGACTCCGATCGAAAGAGAGGCTTGGTGTGCTTTCCGTGATGTGGTTCGTGGGTTTTTAGGCAACCATAAAGCACCAAACTATAAGGAGTTAGTGTCAAACTTGATGAAGTGCTATGGCAAAATGGGGTGCCGTATGTCTTTAAAATTACACTATCTGCATTCACATCTAGACTTTTTTCGTGATAACCTGGGCGATGTGAGTGAAAAACATGGCGAAAGATTCCATCAAGATATTCAAACGATGGAGAAAAGGTACCAGGGCCATTGGGATGCTTCCATGATGGGAGACTACGTATTAGGGTGTGTCAATTTTGTCAACTTTTTTCAAATCAATTTTGGTAGTGAAAATATAGTGTCTTTTCATGTCAAAACTTGAAATTGGCCAACCAAAATGAAATAAAATAACCCTTACCTACATCAATTTTACCTTAAAGTTTCAGAAATTGACTCTTTTACTAAATAATAGGACATAAATTGATTAACTAATCATCTGTCACAGAATTAGCCCACTGATCGCATATGGAGTGTTTTCAAGGTCATATAGTTGTTGTACAATGTACAAGTCACAACATGAATAGAACTGTCCCTCACTCTCAGTCCTCAGTTGCCTCTTAGATGTCATAGACGGTGGTTTGCTGTTATTGCTCTTGTACCTACTTCATAGTTATTCTACTAGACGAATACTACAGTTTAACTGTAAGTATGGATTATTGATTATTACAATTATTATTATTATCATATTCTTCTGTCTAATTATGTTGTAATCCCATGAAATACTTTTTTACTGAATTTTAGAACATCGAATGACTAAACTTTGAAACATCGTAATTGATATAAAATACTTAAATGTTTTTCTTTCTTTTCAGATATTCCTAAGATGCCAAAATTGAAGACAAGAGGTCAGTCGTCATGCCACTTGAGCCTGTTAGTCGGTACAGGCAAGGAGCTTCCCGTATCAGAACTACCAACAGTGCGAGACATGCTGAGACTAGGGTTACTCCTTCGTGAACAAAATACAAAGGATAGAAGGAACTACACAGAGAAAGAGCTCATAAAGGACATGATTCCCCCTCTTCTGCATCAGTGGAAAAAAGCTAATGTGTTATTCAAACCACCTGTACTCAATCAGTATAGAACTATTGAGCTAAAATTAACAAAGCTGTGGCACAAAGCAGTTGAGACATCACTTGGTAAAGGAAAACTAGCAAAGAAAAATAAATTTATGCACACACTTGATACTCTCTTGACATTTTTAACTGCCAGTGTCCCATAGAGTTGTGTTCTGAACCAATTGTTCTCCCTCATGCAGAAGAGAACCTCACCCTCACATTGATTGTCGCTGTCCTCGTGAGAAGAAGATCCCTGTTTTGGAGCTGGCTTTCATAAAGGCGCAGAGAACAAAGGCAGGAGGCCAAGGAAGTATGCAGATTGGTTCGGCAGATTATTCAGAAACCAAAAAACAGATTGTTATTGCTAAGAAAAAGAGAAAATCCGAGAGAGGGAAGAAAGGAAGAAAAGAAGAGTGAAGAAGCCACCCAAAGAGATGAAGAGCTCTATCAAGAGGTTTCTCACTTCTTTGAAAGCTCTTCAGATGAACAGAAAGAAGCAACATCAGATGATAACTCCAAAATGCCATCTGAACCTTCGCCGAAGAGAATGAAATACAACACTAAAGACATCTCAAACATTGCCCTTGCCAGTATTCGCCACCATACGGGGCTACGAGAGACTGAAGAGATTGCCACTGCCGCTTGGATAGATGCAGGCCTCATCAGCCGAGAGGATACATCCTTAGTGATAGATCATAATAAGATAAGAAGAGCACAAGAAAAAATAATGAAGGAAATATCTGATCAGCATGAAAAAGATTTGAAGGAGGAATGTCTCTTGCCTTTTGATGACACAAAAGTTCTAGAGGTAGAGGGAATGGCCAGAAAGTTTCCCGGTCTCATCAAAGAAGAACACTACTCTGTGTGTTCCGAACCTGGTGGCCGCTATTTGTTTCACTTTGTTCCTGAAGCAGAAGTAGAAGGCAAGAAACATGCAGAGGCAATTGCTGATCAAATAATATGTTGGCTTCAAGAAAGAAGACTTGACAATTCACTGCAGGCCGTTGGTAGAGACTCAACTGCGGTGAACACTGGATGGCAGGGCGGTGTTATGACGCATTTAGAGAAAAAACTTGGAAGGCTTGTTTGGATTGTATGTGATTTGCACACAGGGGAACTACCTCTTCGTCGTCTCATCCAGGAACTTGATGGTCCTACAAAGAGCAACAACAAGTGGTCAGGCCCCCTTGGCAACATGCTAGATGAAGCAACGGAATTAGAAATAAATACAAAATTTCCAAAGGTCGAAGTAGGCCCTCCCCTTCCAGTATTGTCTGAAGAAGTTATCAAACACCTCAGCACGGATCAATCTTACGCTTATCGTATTGTTCAAGCAATCAGATCAGGAGAGTTGCCTCAAAATCTGGCTCTTGGAGATTGGACCCGTAAGTCACAGTCGTTGGTTAACTACAGCGATTCGTTTCTGCAGATTTGGGTTTCCAAACATGCACTGAAGGGCAAAATGCTACAGAATTTGATGTTGATTGTTGAATTTATTATTGGGTTTTATCTTCCTCACTGGTTCAATGTAAAACTTAATCCAATGTGGAGGAGGGGCCCAACCACATCTTGTTTCAATTACAGCTACTGAGAACCCAAAGGAAAGTAGTGGTGGACATCGTGTTACCTCTGGTGAGAAGGTCCGCTTGGTATGCTAGGCCAGAGGCAGTTTTGCAAGCAATACTCTGCAGCCAATGTACCAAAGAGCGAACTGAGGCTGTGGAAATCATTCTAAAGCTTAGAGGAACATCACTAGATGATGACCAGCTGGGAGACTGCTCTGTTCAGACAAGGAAGGTACTCCGATAAACGTCAATGCCACGAAATTGTCAGAATTAGTTAACTTGAGTTCGGAAGTTTTGGAGCCACCACTGACAACATGTATAACAAACAAAGATTTAACACAACTTAAAGAGGCCCCAATGCAAGTGCCAAAGTGGCATTCTCACACTCAGAGTGTGGAGAGATGTGTGAAAATGGTCACAGAAGCAGCTAGTCAAGTTTACAGTCACGAGAGGCGAGAAGGCTACATCAAAGCGCAAGTAGCAAGCCGAATGCTGATGTCAAGGAACCGTAGCAAAAAGGACATGACTGCATTGGTTACTTTCAATAAAGACTGAGTGATATCTTATTGGTTACTTTCAAATAAAGACTCTGAATGATATCTTATTGCCACTTTAAATGTTGATAGGATGTTTGCGCACATTTGTTATTTTGTTACGAATTTACGGAAAAAAGGAAGTTATTTTTTATTGTTTTTGAAGCAAGGATATTATTTTGTATGCCAAATGATTACATTAAATTGCTACCAAATCACATGATTTTCAATTTAGTCATTTCACTCCCAAAATTGACACACCCTACTACGTATGGTCGCTGATCAGAAAGGAAAAGAATGTTCATACGCAGAAGTCGCGTTCTTGAGTGCATTTTTAAGGAACGCACACTGCATAACGAGGCTTGTTATTCTCTTATCGGTTCTCCTCATGATATATATTATATCCTTTGCACCATTTTGGGTTTGTCAAACAATTTTGGGTTTGTCAAACAATTTTGGCTCAATAAACATTAATTTCCAAGTGTGTTTTTATTTTCAAAAAATATTTATGTTAGCCTTCTTCATATAAGACTTACTTTGCCATATGAAAAGTGTGATAACCTATATTTTTGAAACGGTTGATGATAGAGCAAAACCAATATAATTTTTGGAATCAGCGCCCCGAAATCATTAAGAAACGACAGAAAAATCACAATAAACAGAAAATTTTTCAAATTTTGTTACCCAGTGTTATGTAATGACTCGAGGTTCTGATCCCATGTAAATCTTTAGGTCCCCTCCGTCATACCATCATACTCCGTCGTTGTAGTCTGAACTTAAAAGGTCAGACTACTACGTTTATGGGAGAACTGATCAGGTTAAATTTACTCGTATAAGGTTATATTTAACTGAGTTAAGTTAGGCGTAACTGGGCTAAGTTAGATTAGGCTAAGTATGAAGTTAAATTAGGTTTCGACAGTTTTCATTTCAGTGATTTTCCGTTTCGACAAAATGGCGGAATTCCTGCAAAAATTTTCATTTGTTCATTCATTTCAACAGACTTATAATTTTTTAATTTTATCCCCAAATACAGGTATACCCCGTTATTCATAGCTTCGCTTAGTTATATTTTTTTACACCAAATTTCGCTATTCGCAAACCCAGCTCCGTTATTCGCAATGCCAGATAAGGGAAAAAATAATTTACAATTCTGCCTGCTACCAAACGCAGCGCAGCATGGCCGTATCGTAGGCCATTATTCAAGAAAAGGCACGGTCTTTGTGGCGAGATGTGAGGAAGGAAGTCGTTGGTGAAGGTGAGAGCAGTGGTGGTGAAACTTTCAGTGCGAGTCGGGGGTGGTTTGAGGAAATAAAAGTACAGTACAGATATGTTTATTCTTTTATTGATGTTATTCATAACTTATTATGATAATACGTCTGTATTTGTGTTTTATACTGGTTTTTATGTATCGTATGGGAACGTATCCAAACATCTTACCTTCTGAAAAATGGCCACAGGAACGCATCCCCCCATAAAATGTATTTATATGGGAAAAAATAATTCGTTATTCGCAATTTCGCTATTCGTAATGAGTCTGAGAAACATAACTTGCGAAAACGGGGGTATACCTGTGTGTGTGTGTGTGTGTGTGTGTGTGTGTATATAATACGCCTCGGTGGTGTAGTGGTGAGCGTCGTTGACTACGAATCCATCGGCCCCGGGTTCGAAGCCCGGTGACGGCAGCCGGCGCGCAGCAAAACCCAGCTGTTCACCCTTCCACACAATAAAGAAAGTGGTTGGTAGATAAATGGGTACCTGGGTGGCCTAGTGGTTAAGACGCTGGGCTGCTGGTGGGGCGTGGTTCGGATTCCACGTTAAACTGTAGGTCTAAGGTGGAGTGATAAGCTTGACCTTCGTCAAAATGAACAGTTTGGGCGGAAGTTAACCAAAGATATATATATATATATATATATATATATATATACTGGTCAAAAAAAGAAACGCAATTTTTGAGATTTATTAATAAACATGAGGACTCAGTATATAGTAAATGATTCTTTAACATAACAAACAGTCAATAACGCGTATGGCCACCCCTAGCCACAATGCAGGCTTGGAGTCTGGCCCTCATCGACCTCAACAGTCTCTGCAGGAAAGCAACAGGAATGGCCCTCCACTCTTCAATAATTGCATTGGTCAGTTCCCTGATGTTCTGCGGCTGATGCTGACGTCTGCGAACTCGCCGTTCAAGTTCATCCCATGCGTGCTCTATCGGTGACATGTCTGGGCTGAAGGCTGGCCATTGGTTCCACATTCTTTGTGTCCACTCACGGCGCTGATAGGCCCATTGCAGGCGTCGTTGCCTTCTTGCATCAGTGAGAAAAGGACCTCTGTAAGGCCTGCGGGATCGGAGTCCTGCATTACGGAGTCGGTTTCTGACGGTCTGGTCACTAATTCTGTTGTTGTGGATACCAGGTGTCTCTCTGGCTGTCTGACGAGCATTCCGCTGCCGATGACGCAGGTGCTGCAGTATAATGTGGTGATCCTGGCGTTGGGTCGTCACACGAGGTCGCCCACGTCTTGGCAGGTCCTGAACACTTCCTGTGGCATTGTACCGTCTAACAAGCCTAGAGATTGTGCTGGGATGCACATGCATTCGTTGTGCAACTTGGACAGCAGACATGCCTGCATCCAACATGCCCAAGGCACGACCTCTGTTGACCTCTGAGAGTCGTGGCATGCCTCAATCGCGGGAAAAAGTTTGGTTTTCTCAACGGGCAGTGTGTATTCTGTGAAGTCAAAGAAAAAATGCATGCCTTCATAAAGAATACATTCAATTTAATCTCTGTTTATTGTTTGTAACAAAATGGCGTCTTAGCCGGGATTAGTCAGGTTTAAAAACATGCACTAAGTGGCTTTAAAAGATTTGAACAAACATTTAACCATAATCTTGAAACTGTGATAATACCACTAACAACTTAAATTTTACACCATATGCAAGCTAATTGCGTTTCTTTTTTTGACCAGTATATATATATATACAGTATATATATATATGATGAATAAAACCACGAAGGAAAGGAAACACAGAATGGTGCTCAAGCGCTTTCGTCTAATGACATCCTCAGGAACACTGAAGTACATAGAGAGTTACAGCCTATATATAGGTTACAAAAAAAAAAAATATATATATATATATATATATATATATATATATATATATATAATAAACGGAGAAACAAAAAGGATTGTGGGAGGGGCACACAAATTTATAAGGAAAAACTATCGATTTTTAGCACAAGATTAAATGAATTGTTTCCAACCAATGTTATAGATAAAAAAATACATACAAATTTATACTGGAAATCTGCCCGGGTTTTAGCACTCTGCGCTTTTTGTATATAAAAATTGAAAAACTATCGATTTTTAGCACAAGATTAAATGAATTGTTTCCAACCAATGTTATAGATAAAAAATATATACAAATTTATACTGGAAATCTGCCCGGGTTTTAGCACTCTGCCCTTTTTGTATATAAAAATTGAAAAATAAAAGTTATTAGGGTGGCATACAAGTTTACCAAAGATTTAGCGTTCTACCTTTCTTATCTAAATCTGTTCTGAAGGAATTCAAAACAACAGGATCGAGTTGAAAAAGACCTTTGCTTATGTTGAAGTTATTTGTAAGTTGGATAATGGCAGACTCAAGAATATTTCTATTAACAATGTTGCTAGAGTGAAATAAACCTGAAGCATTATTCCAATCAATACAGTGGGATAACTCTGACAAATGGACAAAAAGGGCACTGGACAACTGTCCTGTTCTAACGGAATATTGATGCTGTTTTATACGTGTGTGCAAATCCTTTCCCGTCTGACCGATGTAAAAGGAATCACATTGTTTACAACCAATTTTATAGATAATGCCTGAATTATTGATAGGGCTATTTTTTACTGATATTTTTCACAATATTGTTATATGAAAATATTACATTAATATCCAAAAGTTTAAGTACATTAGCAATGCCTAAAAAGCCCGGGAAAAATGGAAGTACTAAAATATTTTTGACAAAGTACGAGTGTTATTATTCGCACGATAGAAAGTTCGTTTTGCCTTGTTGAGACAAGATTCCATAAACGCAGATGGATAACACAGATCACTTCCAATACCGTTGATTTTTTCTAATTCGGCATCGATGTATTCCGGACTGGCGATCCTAAGTGCGCGGAGAAACATTGAAGAAAAAATGGTCTTCTTAGTGGGGGTGTCATGTCCCGAGTAAAAGTGTACGTAGGACAAATTGTTTTTTTTTCCGATAGATACTAAACTTAAAACCTGGGCTTTCCCTATGTACACGCACATCCAAAAATGGGATTGAATTGTCTTGTTCCACTTCTAAAGTAAACTTAATGGAGGGGACTTGATCAATAGCTTCTCACAATTAAAAAAAGATGGGGAGCTCCATATTACTAAAGCAGACAAGGCTAACACCATAGTTATTATGGACAAAGTGAACTACATCAGAAAGATGAACGAGCTTCTCCAGGACACCGCCACATACAGCAAACTTAGGAAGAACCCGCAGGATGACGTCATCAAATCATTTAATAGTGGCTTGAAACGCATTCTCAAAGATCATAAGGACTTAATTCCGCTTTTCATGTCCACTTCACCTTCTCTGCCCTACTTTACAGTCTTATTAAAACCCACAAACCTGGCAACCCTATGCGCCCTATCATTAGCTCCAGGGGCGGATCCAGGAATTTAAGCAGAGGGGGGTCCAGTCTTGGTGGGGCTCGTTACTGATATGTCCTCGGCCGAACGCTATGAGCCTACATCCTATTAGCTTTTGCGCAAGACTCCAAGCACTGGTTCCTAACTTTTAAATCCTTAGATACGTGTACACCTAAATCTACTTCCTCGTCAACGCTCGCTAACTCTCTATCATCCATCGTGTACGTGTAATTGTTGTTACGAGAACCTATAGTATATGCAAGACTTTACATTTGTCTACGTTAAACTGCATCTGCCACTTATCCGTCCACTCCATAATCCTATTTACATCGTCTTGGAGCCTATTTCTATCGTCCTCGTTAACAACCTTACCGCCTATTTTAATATCGTCCGCGAATTTTGACACGTTACTAGTCAATCCTACATCTATGTTGTTAATGTAAGGGGTTCCAAAAAACCTTAGCCCCTCCCATTTGCAGCTTACATGTTTACTTATATCGAAATAGTTTTTAGTGATTATAAAAATATATAAAATTCTTTATTTATTGCAGGTATTAAAATTACTCTAACTGATAAAGTGATAATATAATGGCTTCTCAATTAATTGGTGATTCGGAGAGGTAATGTGTGATAGATCGCATACGAGCAATAACATTTCGGGGAGCTCGTGATGCTGGAGCCACCTTTATAACACGTTCATGGGTCGCCTAAAAGTTGCGAAGAAGTGAGGACTTCGTCAAAAGAAATTGGAATACAACTTTGGATGAATATGAAATGGATACAACCAAATCTGGGCGCCCAAATTTGCCACTCTCTCAGGAAACAAAGGACATCATTAAAAGCGGTACGCGTAAGCGGAAAAACAGCTGTGCTAAACTTTCTAGAGAGATCGAAGTGTTGAGAGGAAAGATCGTTAGTGGTGAGATCATTCGACTGTACAGTCATAGGCAAGGTTTAAAGCCTTGGCATGAACTTCCAAAGCCAAGAAAAACTCAACTTAACATCGATGACAGAATGTGGTTTGCCCATTATCTTGAAGATTGGGATGTGGATGATTTCATGCATTTAGCTGTCTCCGATGAATTTTTTGTTTACGTAACATGTCGGCCTAACTACCAAAATGATCGAGTGTGGGCCACAACACCAGATGAAATCGATGACAATGAACATTATCGCGAATTATTAAAAAGTCCAGACTGTGTTGGTGTGTTTGTTTTGTTCACTGCAAAGAAGCTCATGTGGGTGCTGAAGCCAAATGGTCAGAGTTGGGATGGACAGTATTTTCGTGATATTATTCTATCCCAGCATGTTATTCCTTTTCTAAGAAACCCAAACAATGTTATGGATGTCGATCAGGTCACACTTCTGCACGATAAGGCCCCTTGCTTTCAGGCATTAGCCACTCAACAGTTGTTGCGGAACCATGAGATTGATTTCTTTGGAAATGAAGAATGGCCAGGAAATTCTCCTGACCTGAACGTCTGTGAACGCATTGGATCAGTTATAAAGGACAAGGTCGAACGTCTCTTGTTTCAAGAACCTGCAGCAAATCGATTTTCGAAGGATACAATGACGCAACACATTGAAACTGTTTTAGCAAATTTGCGTAACGATCAAGATCTATTCACGTCACTTTTGGCAAGCTACCCAAAGCGAATTCAGGCGGTCTTGGAAGCCAATGCCGGGAACACCAAATTTTAATTGTTTCTCATTAAATGCAGGATTAAATTCTCTTCTGTAAGGTATGTTTAGTTTTACTGTACCTCTAATGGTTTAGGCCAGGGATTCCCAAAGTGGTCTGTACAGACCCCCAGGGGTCTGTAGGAAGCTTCCAGGGGGTCTCTAAGCTTTTGGAACATTAACTATATTAAAATAAATTTCCATTAATTTTTTTTCTTATACCAAATTCATAATTTTTTTTGGGAGGGGTCTATGTCCGTACGGAATTAATATTTAGGGATCCTTGGTGGTAAAAGTTTGGGAACCCCTGGTTTAGGCCATGGGCGGGGGGGCTAAGGTTTATTGGAGCCCCGTAGATTACGAATATCAATGGGCCTAACACTGAACCCTGTGGGACACCGCTACCTACATCCAACCACCCCGATTCACTACCGTTAACAACCACCCTCTGTCTCCTAGCACGAAGCCATTCCTCTAACCAGTTACCAACCTGACCGCGTATACTGTGCGCTTTAACCTTTGCAATTAATCTTCTATGCGGAACTGTATCGAACGCTTTTTTAAAATCTAAATAAATAACGTCAGCCGCTCTATGCCTATCGTATTCGGGAACTATTTCGTTATAAAATTGTAGCAAATTAGTTAAACAAGATCTATGGCATCGAAACCCATGCTGACTACTATTAATCAAATCGCGACTTTCTAAATGATCGATGATACGATCCCTAACTACGGATTCCAAAAGTTTACCGACAATTGACGTTAAGCTAATGGGCCTATAATTGCTAGCTACTCTGCGGTCGCCTTTTTTAAAAATGGGCGTGACGTTAGCTAATTTGAAGTCTTCAGGAATAATCCCCGTTTCAAGTGACTGATTAAAAATCTTCGTTAAGGGACCTACGAAAACGTCTTTCAAATCTTTCAGATGTCTAGGATAAAACGCGTCAGGGCTAGGAGCCTTGCTAACTTTTAGCCTATCGATATAATGCGCAATCTCACCCTCGTAAACAGTTATTTCATCCAAAATAGTCTCGCTGCTAAATGGAACGATATCGTTCACATCGGGAACATTATTGACGTCTTCTACGGTAAAAACTGTCTCAAAAAAGTTGTTAAAAATACCCACCATCGCCTGAGTGTCAGAAGCCAAAGCGCCATTAGTGTCCACGAGAGGACCCATATTATCTTTTATCGGCTTACGATTATTCACGTAATCGAAAAACTTTTTTGGGTTATGTTTACTATCCGCAGTTATAAGTATCTCTAAATTACGCTTAGCATTCCTAACTGATCTTTTAACCTTCCGTCGAAGCTCGATATATCTATTAAAGTTAGCTACCGTGCCATTGCGCTTATTAAGTCTATACGCTCTGTTACGCTCGTTTATGAACTCGCCTATTTCCCTAGTCCACCACTTGGGCCTACCATGATTTCTAGCGCGCTTGGGCCTACGAGGAATAAACACCCTTTCAATATTCATAAAACTTTCTTTAAACGCCACCCAATGCAAATTTGTGTCATTACTCATAAATAAGTTATTCCAGTCCACTACTCTCATCCTATCCGCAAAACTATCAAAATTGGCCCTACGAAAATCAGGGACTTCTATTACGTTACTATCCTTAGTGTTTTCTACCAATAACTTAAACCTAAGAATTTGATGATCACTACATCCTAAACTCTCGCCTACTTCTAAACCTTCGACTATATTTTCGCCGTTCGTCATCACCAAATCTAAAACATTGTCACCGCGCGTTGGTTCGGTAACCATCTGTCGTAAAAAATTATCTTCCATGAACTCAATCAATCTCAAACCCTCATCATTACCAGTAAAAGTCTCGTAATTAACATTAGGGCAGTTAAAGTCTCCGACAATTATACTATTCCGACTGTCAATAAAGTTACCAAGAAGCGAGTAAACTCGCGTATCGGTATCGAGGGGTTGAACGGGAGGTCTATAAACAACAAAATTAAAACTAATACTACGCGCCCTAACTTCAACGCATATCGCATTAATTGCTGCCGGAAAATCTATCTTAACCTCGATAGCCCTAAGGGAATTATGAATGTACAGCAAAACGCCGCCACCAATCCTATGTAACCTATCATTAGTAAAGAGTTTAAAACCCGGTATATCAAATTCCACCAACAGGACCCGAGTCACGATATTTAACCACGTTTCAGTGATAGCAACTATATCGTAGTTGCCGGAAAAAATTATCGCCTTAAATTCGTTTAATTTATTTCTAATACTACGCACGTTACAGTAAAAGACATTTAAATTATTTTTTACCACGGGCCGGCGTTTTAAACTATTTTTCACGTCGGGCCCGCGTTCCCCGGACCCACAACGTTTAAAGACGGCTTCGACCTATACAGCTTTCGTACGTTTTCGTCAATTAACCTACCTAGCCTAGCACTACCTAGTTGGATTGGAGACTGTCCTCTTTCTGCGTCTATATTACACTGTGTAACACTGATTCTGTTTATATAGAATTTTTTGTTTTTATATGCATTTGTGGGCGCTGAGTCCAAATCTGGCCTTGGTTTGTGTGTATCATCAATGGTTTCAGAGATAATCCATTTTTCATGTTTTACCAGTATAATGTTATTATGGGCGCAGCAATATCAGAATAATCAGGAATTGTTGAGAACAATCCGATGTTCGTTGACAGTTTCTTGCTCTAGAAATTGCCCGAAACTTCCACTGTGCTATATAAAAAAGAGCGCAGAGTCTGAGAAGTCAGTCAGTGTGAGCACACAAAGAAAGCAGGTTGTTTGTCTGGTGATTACCAGCACTGAGGTACTGTGTTTCTGTGCTTCTCTGTGCTGACGATTTGAGTGTTATCGATCCTTTTTTATTGCGAACATTATTTCAGTGTTGTGAATACATCTTTTTTTGGAATCTGTAATCTGTTGCAGATTTAATAACTCTTCTCTCTATATCTGCAGTTATGATTAATGTAGTAGTTTGGTAAAGAGAATGGCAACTAGAGCTTGTAAACACTCGCCGGATATATTCTGCTACGTTTGTGGGTATTACATAGGCCCCAAGCAAGTATCGCACAAGATTGTGAAAGGCACCAAGTTCTGGATCGCGTATCGGCTCTATTTTGGTATGCCTATGGGTGACCAAGATAAGCCCTGGGCACCCCATGTGATCTGTGGAAGCTGCCGCTCCACACTTGAAGGGTGGCTGCGGGGAGTACGCAAGGCAATGCCCTTTGCGGTACCCAGAATATGGAAAGAACCAAAGAGCCACCACGACGATTGCTACTACCGCATGGTAGATTGGTAGATGTTTCTAAGTACAGGAAAGTTAAAGAAGGCAACTCTTCAGTATCCAAGCATAGCGTCGTCCATAGCTCCTGTACCACATGGCGAAGGTCTTCCAATACCACGTCCACCAGAACAGGTATCTATCCATTACTTTACCTTCTGTATTTACAGACTGTGGGGCATTATGTGTCGATTTTTCTTGTGCTATGCTCTTCTTCATATATAGCTATGCCTATATTTTGTTTCTTTGCTTTGCAGGTTGAAAATGAGGATGCAGCTAGCTCATCTGAGATGTGGCTGGTGAGGACAGTCATGATGAAGAATATACAGTAACTTTCAGTACAAACCCTCACTTTCCAAATCAGAGGGAATTGGACGACTTATTAGAGATTTGGGTCTGACGAAATCAGGGTCTGAGCTTCTGACCTCCAGACTCAAAGAGTGGAATTTGCTTGGAGAAAAGACTGCAAGAGCCGAAAGCGGCATGAAGAGTTTGCAAGTTCTACGATGTCAATAGCTCTCTCTGTTATTGCAGCGAGGTTAATGGTCTATTCACAGCTATTGGGTTAACACATATACCCTCAGAGTGGCGCCTGTTTATTGACAGTTCAACTCGGAGTTTAAAAGCTGTTCTACTCCACAATGGGAACAAATATCCATCTATACCAGTTGCACATTCTGTTCAAATGAAAGAGGACTATGAAAATGTCAAACAACTGCTCACTCAAATCAGGTATGAACAATATAACTGGGACGTGTGTGGTGATTTCAAAATGATTGGTTTCCTGTTAGGTTTACAAGGAGGGTTTACTAAATATTCATGTTTTCTTTGCCTGTGGGATAGCAGGGCTTCAACTGAGCACTATAAAACAGTTCAGTGGCCTCCACGTGAAGGACTGCAACCAGGAAAGTACAATGTACTCAGGGAACCTCTTGTGAAGCCTGACATAGTTCTGCTACCACCTCTCCATATTAAGTTGGGTCTAATTAAGCAGTTTGTAACTGCGTTAGATTTTGGAGGGGAAAGTTTTCCAACAGATTCGGTCATGTTCCCTAAACTCTCTGAGGCCAAAGTCAAGGCTGGCATCTTTGTAGGACCACAAGTCAAGGCGCTGTTGAATTCAAAGAACCTTGAAGCCAAGATGACTCCGATCGAAAGAGGCTTGGTGTGCTTTCCGTGATGTGGTTCGTGGGTTTTTAGGCAACCATAAAGCACCAAACTATAAGGAGTTAGTGTCAAACTTGATTAAGTGCTATGGCAAAATGGGGTGCCGTATGTCTTTAAAATTACACTATCTGCATTCACATCTAGACTTTTTTCGTGATAACCTGGGCGATGTGAGTGAAAACATGGCGAAAGATTCCATCAAGATATTCAAACATGGAGAAAAGGTACCAGGGCCATTGGGATGCTTCCATGATGGGAGACTACGTATTAGGGTGTGTCAATTTTGTCAACTTTTTCAAATCAATTTTGGTAGTGAAAATATAGTGTCTTTTCATGTCAAAACTTGAAATTGGCCAACCAAAATGAAATAAAATAACCCTTACCTACATCAATTTTACCTTAAAGTTTCAGAAATTGACTCTTTTACTAAATAATAGGACATAAATTGATTAACTAATCATCTGTCACAGAATTAGCCCACTGATCGCATATGGAGTGTTTTCAAGGTCATATAGTTGTTGTACAATGTACAAGTCACAACATGAATAGAACTGTCCCTCACTCTCAGTCCTCAGTTGCCTCTTAGATGTCATAGACGGTGGTTTGCTGTTATTGCTCTTGTACCTACTTCATAGTTATTCTACTAGACGAATACTACAGTTTAACTGTAAGTATGGATTATTGATTATTACAATTATTTATTATTATCATATTCTTCTGTCTAATTATGTTGTAATCCATGAAATATTTTTTACTGAATTTTAGAACATCGAATGACTAAACTTTGAAACATCGTAATTGATATAAAATACTTAAATGTTTTTCTTTCTTTTCAGATATTCCTAAGATGCCAAAATTGAAGACAAGAGGTCAGTCGTCATGCCACTTGAGCCTGTTAGTCGGTACAGGCAAGGAGCTTCCCGTATCAGAACTACCAACAGTGCGAGACATGCTGAGACTAGGGTTACTCCTTCGTGAACAAAATACAAAGGATAGAAGGAACTACACAGAGAAAGAGCTCATAAAGGACATGATTCCCCCTCTTCTGCATCAGTGGAAAAAAGCTAATGTGTTATTCAAACCACCTGTACTCAATCAGTATAGAACTATTGAGCTAAAATTAACAAAGCTGTGGCACAAAGCAGTTGAGACATCACTTGGTAAAGGAAAACTAGCAAAGAAAAATAAATTTATGCACACACTTGATACTCTTCTTGACATTTTTAACTGCCAGTGTCCCATAGAGTTGTGTTCTGAAACCAATTGTTCTCCCTCATGCAGAAGAGAACCTCACCCTCACATTGATTGTCGCTGTCCTCGTGAGAAGAAGATCCCTGTTTTGGAGCTGGCTTTCATAAAGGCGCAGAGAACAAAGGCAGGAGGCCAAGGAAGTATGCAGATTGGTTCGGCAGATTATTCAGAAACCAAAAAACAGATTGTTATTGCTAAGAAAAAGAGAAAATCCGAGAGAGGGAAGAAAGGAAGAAAAAGAAGAGTGAAGAAGCCACCCAAAGAGATGAAGAGCTCTATCAAGAGGTTTCTCACTTCTTTGAAAGCTCTTCAGATGAACAGAAAGAAGCAACATCAGATGATAACTCCAAAATGCCATCTGAACCTTCGCCGAAGAGAATGAAATACAACACTAAAGACATCTCAAACATTGCCCTTGCCAGTATTCGCCACCATACGGGGCTACGAGAGACTGAAGAGATTGCCACTGCCGCTTGGATAGATGCAGGCCTCATCAGCCGAGAGGATACATCCTTAGTGATAGATCATAATAAGATAAGAAGAGCACAAGAAAAAATAATGAAGGAAATATCTGATCAGCATGAAAAAGATTTGAAGGAGGAATGTCTCTCTTGCCTTTTGATGACACAAAAGTTCTAGAGGTAGAGGGAATGGCAGAAAGTTTCCCGGTCTCATCAAAGAAGAACACTACTCTGTGTGTTCCGAACCTGGTGGCCGCTATTTGTTTCACTTTGTTCCTGAAGCAGAAGTAGAAGGCAAGAAACATGCAGAGGCAATTGCTGATCAAATAATATGTTGGCTTCAAGAAAGAAGACTTGACAGTTCACTGCAGGCCGTTGGTGAGACTCAACTGCGGTGAACACTGGATGGCAGGGCGGTGTTATGACGCATTTAGAGAAAAAACTTGGAAGGCTTGTTTGGATTGTATGTGATTTGCACACAGGGGAACTACCTCTTCGTCGTCTCATCCAGGAACTTGATGGTCCTACAAAGAGCAACAACAAGTGGTCAGGCCCCTTGGCAACATGCTAGATGAAGCAACGGAATTAGAAATAAATACAAAATTTCCAAAGGTCGAAGTAGGCCCTCCCCTTCCAGTGTTGTCTGAAGAAGTTATCAAACCTCAGCACGGATCAATCTTACGCTTATCGTATTGTTCAAGCAATCAGATCAGGAGAGTTGCCTCAAAATCTGGCTCTCTTGGAGATTGGACCCGTAAGTCACAGTCGTTGGTTAACTACAGCGATTCGTTTCTGCAGGATTTGGGTTTCCAAACATGCACTGAAGGGCAAAATGCTACAGAATTTGATGTTGATTGTTGAATTTATTATTGGGTTTTATCTTCCTCACTGGTTCAATGTAAAACTTAATCCAATGTGGATGGAGGGGCCCAACCACATCTTGTTTCAATTACAGCTACTGAGAACCCAAAGGAAAGTAGTGGTGGACATCGTGTTACCTCTGGTGAGAAGGTCCGCTTGGTATGCTAGGCCAGAGGCAGTTTTGCAAGCAATACTCTGCAGCCAATGTACCAAAGAGCGAACTGAGGCTGTGGAAATCATTCTAAAGCTTAGAGGAACATCACTAGATGATGACCAGCTGGGAGACTGCTCTTTCAGACAAGGAAGGTACCTCCGATAAACGTCAATGCCACGAAATTGTCAGAATTAGTTAACTTGAGTTCGGAAGTTTTGGAGCCACCACTGACAACATGTATAACAAACAAAGATTTAACACAACTTAAAGAGGCCCCAATGCAAGTGCCAAAGTGGCATTCTCACACTCAGAGTGTGGAGAGATGTGTGAAAATGGTCACAGAAGCAGCTAGTCAAGTTTACAGTCACGAGAGGCGAGAAGGCTACATCAAAGCGCAAGTAGCAAGCCGAATGCTGATGTCAAGGAACCGTAGCAAAAAGGACATGACTGCATTGGTTACTTTCAAATAAAGACTGAGTGATATCTTATTGGTTACTTTCAAATAAAGACTCTGAATGATATCTTATTGCCACTTTAAATGTTGATAGGATGTTTGCGCACATTTGTTATTTTGTTACGAATTTACGGAAAAAAGGAAGTTATTTTTTATTGTTTTTGAAGCAAGGATATTATTTTGTATGCCAAATGATTACATTAAATTGCTACCAAATCACATGATTTTCAATTTAGTCATTTCACTCCCAAAATTGACACACCCTACTACGTATGGTCGCTGATCAGAAAGGAAAAGAATGTTCATACGCAGAAGTCGCGTTCTTGAGTGCATTTTTAAGGAACGCACACTGCATAACGAGGCTTGTTATTCTCTTATCGGTTCTCCTCATGATATATATTATATCCTTTGCACCATTTTGGGTTTGTCAAACAATTTTGGGTTTGTCAAACAATTTTGGCTCAATAAACATTAATTTCCAAGTGTGTTTTTATTTTCAAAAAATATTTATGTTAGCCTTCTTCATATAAGACTTACTTTGCCATATGAAAAGTGTGATAACCTATATTTTTGAAACGGTTGATGATAGAGCAAAACCAATATAATTTTTGGAATCAGCGCCCCGAAATCATTAAGAAACGACAGAAAAATCACAATAAACAGAAAATTTTTCAAATTTTGTTACCCAGTGTTATGTAATGACTCGAGGTTCTGATCCCATGTAAATCTTTAGGTCCCCTCCGTCATACCATCATACTCCGTCGTTGTAGTCTGAACTTAAAAGGTCAGACTACTACGTTTATGGGAGAACTGATCAGGTTAAATTTACTCGTATAAGGTTATATTTAACTGAGTTAAGTTAGGCGTAACTGGGCTAAGTTAGATTAGGCTAAGTATGAAGTTAAATTAGGTTTCGACAGTTTTCATTTCAGTGATTTTCCGTTTCGACAAAATGGCGGAATTCCTGCAAAAATTTTCATTTGTTCATTCATTTCAACAGACTTATAATTTTTTAATTTTATCCCCAAATACAGGTATACCCCGTTATTCATAGCTTCGCTTAGTTATATTTTTTTACACCAAATTTCGCTATTCGCAAACCCAGCTCCGTTATTCGCAATGCCAGATAAGGGAAAAAATAATTTACAATTCTGCCTGCTACCAAACGCAGCGCAGCATGGCCGTATCGTAGGCCATTATTCAAGAAAAGGCACGGTCTTTGTGGCGAGATGTGAGGAAGGAAGTCGTTGGTGAAGGTGAGAGCAGTGGTGGTGAAACTTTCAGTGCGAGTCGGGGGTGGTTTGAGGAAATAAAAGTACAGTACAGATATGTTTATTCTTTTATTGATGTTATTCATAACTTATTATGATAATACGTCTGTATTTGTGTTTTATACTGGTTTTTATGTATCGTATGGGAACGTATCCAAACATCTTACCTTCTGAAAAATGGCCACAGGAACGCATCCCCCCATAAAATGTATTTATATGGGAAAAAATAATTCGTTATTCGCAATTTCGCTATTCGTAATGAGTCTGAGAAACATAACTTGCGAAAACGGGGGTATACCTGTGTGTGTGTGTGTGTGTGTGTGTGTGTGTGTGTATATAATACGCCTCGGTGGTGTAGTGGTGAGCGTCGTTGACTACGAATCCATCGGCCCCGGGTTCGAAGCCCGGTGACGGCAGCCGGCGCGCAGCAAAACCCAGCTGTTCACCCTTCCACACAATAAAGAAAGTGGTTGGTAGATAAATGGGTACCTGGGTGGCCTAGTGGTTAAGACGCTGGGCTGCTGGTGGGGCGTGGTTCGGATTCCACGTTAAACTGTAGGTCTAAGGTGGAGTGATAAGCTTGACCTTCGTCAAAATGAACAGTTTGGGCGGAAGTTAACCAAAGATATATATATATATATATATATATATATATATATATATACTGGTCAAAAAAAGAAACGCAATTTTTGAGATTTATTAATAAACATGAGGACTCAGTATATAGTAAATGATTCTTTAACATAACAAACAGTCAATAACGCGTATGGCCACCCCTAGCCACAATGCAGGCTTGGAGTCTGGCCCTCATCGACCTCAACAGTCTCTGCAGGAAAGCAACAGGAATGGCCCTCCACTCTTCAATAATTGCATTGGTCAGTTCCCTGATGTTCTGCGGCTGATGCTGACGTCTGCGAACTCGCCGTTCAAGTTCATCCCATGCGTGCTCTATCGGTGACATGTCTGGGCTGAAGGCTGGCCATTGGTTCCACATTCTTTGTGTCCACTCACGGCGCTGATAGGCCCATTGCAGGCGTCGTTGCCTTCTTGCATCAGTGAGAAAAGGACCTCTGTAAGGCCTGCGGGATCGGAGTCCTGCATTACGGAGTCGGTTTCTGACGGTCTGGTCACTAATTCTGTTGTTGTGGATACCAGGTGTCTCTCTGGCTGTCTGACGAGCATTCCGCTGCCGATGACGCAGGTGCTGCAGTATAATGTGGTGATCCTGGCGTTGGGTCGTCACACGAGGTCGCCCACGTCTTGGCAGGTCCTGAACACTTCCTGTGGCATTGTACCGTCTAACAAGCCTAGAGATTGTGCTGGGATGCACATGCATTCGTTGTGCAACTTGGACAGCAGACATGCCTGCATCCAACATGCCCAAGGCACGACCTCTGTTGACCTCTGAGAGTCGTGGCATGCCTCAATCGCGGGAAAAAGTTTGGTTTTCTCAACGGGCAGTGTGTATTCTGTGAAGTCAAAGAAAAAATGCATGCCTTCATAAAGAATACATTCAATTTAATCTCTGTTTATTGTTTGTAACAAAATGGCGTCTTAGCCGGGATTAGTCAGGTTTAAAAACATGCACTAAGTGGCTTTAAAAGATTTGAACAAACATTTAACCATAATCTTGAAACTGTGATAATACCACTAACAACTTAAATTTTACACCATATGCAAGCTAATTGCGTTTCTTTTTTTGACCAGTATATATATATATTACAGTATATATATATATGATGAATAAAACCACGAAGGAAAGGAAACACAGAATGGTGCTCAAGCGCTTTCGTCTAATGACATCCTCAGGAACACTGAAGTACATAGAGAGTTACAGCCTATATATAGGTTACAAAAAAAAATATATATATATATATATATATATATATATAAACGGAGAAACAAAAAGGATTGTGGGAGGGGCACACAAATTTATAAGGAAAAACTATCGATTTTTAGCACAAGATTAAATGAATTGTTTCCAACCAATGTTATAGATAAAAAAAATATACAAATTTATACTGGAAATCTGCCCGGGTTTTAGCACTCTGCGCTTTTTGTATATAAAAATTGAAAAACTATCGATTTTTAGCACAAGATTAAATGAATTGTTTCCAACCAATGTTATAGATAAAAAAATATACAAATTTATACTGGAAATCTGCCCGGGTTTTAGCACTCTGCCCTTTTTGTATATAAAAATTGAAAAATAAAAGTTATTAGGGTGGCATACAAGTTTACCAAAGATTTAGCGTTCTACCTTTCTTATCTAAATCTGTTCTGAAGGAATTCAAAACAACAGGATCGAGTTGAAAAAGACCTTTGCTTATGTTGAAGTTATTTGTAAGTTGGATAATGGCAGACTCAAGAATATTTCTATTAACAATGTTGCTAGAGTGAAATAAACCTGAAGCATTATTCCAATCAATACAGTGGGATAACTCTGACAAATGGACAAAAAGGGCACTGGACAACTGTCCTGTTCTAACGGAATATTGATGCTGTTTTATACGTGTGTGCAAATCCTTTCCCGTCTGACCGATGTAAAAGGAATCACATTGTTTACAACCAATTTTATAGATAATGCCTGAATTATTGATAGGGCTATTTTTTACTGATATTTTTCACAATATTGTTATATGAAAATATTACATTAATATCCAAAAGTTTAAGTACATTAGCAATGCCTAAAAAGCCCGGGAAAAATGGAAGTACTAAAATATTTTTTGACAAAGTACGAGTGTTATTATTCGCACGATAGAAAGTTCGTTTTGCCTTGTTGAGACAAGATTCCATAAACGCAGATGGATAACACAGATCACTTCCAATACCGTTGATTTTTTCTAATTCGGCATCGATGTATTCCGGACTGGCGATCCTAAGTGCGCGGAGAAACATTGAAGAAAAAATGGTCTTCTTAGTGGGGTGTCATGTCCCGAGTAAAAGTGTACGTAGGACAAATTGTTTTTTTTTTTCCGATAGATACTAAACTTAAAACCTGGGCTTTCCCTATGTACACGCACATCCAAAAATGGGATTGAATTGTCTTGTTCCACTTCTAAAGTAAACTTAATGGAGGGGACTTGATCAATAGCTTCTCACAATTAAAAAAAGATGGGGAGCTCCATATTACTAAAGCAGACAAGGCTAACACCATAGTTATTATGGACAAAGTGAACTACATCAGAAAGATGAACGAGCTTCTCCAGGACACCGCCACATACAGCAAACTTAGGAAGAACCCGCAGGATGACGTCATCAAATCATTTAATAGTGGCTTGAAACGCATTCTCAAAGATCATAAGGACTTAATTCCGCTTTTCATGTCCACTTCACCTTCTCTGCCCTACTTTACAGTCTTATTAAAACCCACAAACCTGGCAACCCTATGCGCCCTATCATTAGCTCCAGGGGCGGATCCAGGAATTTAAGCAGAGGGGGGTCCAGTCTTGGTGGGGCTCGTTACTGATATGTCCTCGGCCGAAGGCCGAGGACGCGCGAGCGCTAGGGGGGTGCCCGAGGGGGTGTCCCCCCCTCGGTAGGAAATTTTCATATTTGAAGATAGCTTTAGATGGATTTGAAGTATATTCCCGTTATCAAAATCCTGCTTGTTCACACACCCAGGCCAGGTCTGAAATGTCTCAGGATCGGACATAAACTTTTCCTTCTTTATTCTTTTTAAGGAAATTAATTTTGTGGCAACCGGGATACATGTACCTTAAGCCATTTTAAGTCTTCAGGTCTTATTTTTCATATATAGGAGCAAACAAACGCAATCGAAAAATCGTTGGTCACCGTGAGCAGGGGGGGGTCCGGACCCCCTCGACCCCCCCCCCCCCCTGGATCCGCGCCTGAGCTCGGTGGGCTCTATTACTTATAAACTCTCCAAATGGCTTGTCAAAGTCTTGTCCCTATTCTCGGAACTATCTCCGATTCACATGTAAAAAATTCCATGGATCTTACTGAAAAATTTAATAATGCACGTACTGAAACTAACGATAGATTGATCAGTTTTGACGTTTCTTCATTGTTTACAAAAGTGCCGATTGATGATATGCTTGACTTTCTCTCCCAAGAATTACATAAGTATGACCTGCCACTACCTTCACACATTGTTTTGGAACTTATTAAGCTTTGCATCAAAGACTGTAAATTCACTTTCAATAACGAGTATTATCAACAAGTTTTTGGGATGGCCATGGGCAACCCCTTGTCGCCCCTCCTCTCCAATATTTATATGGAGTTTTTCGAAATTACTTACATTCCGAGAATCCTGGGGGTTGGCATCCCTTGGTTGCGGTACGTCGACGATATTTTGTGTATCTGGCCCATGAATCGTGACCTGGATAACTTCCTCCTTCAGTTAAATGATCAAGTCCCCTCCATTAAGTTTACTTTAGAAGTGGAACAAGACAATTCAATCCCATTTTTGGATGTGCGTGTACATAGGGAAAGCCCAGGTTTTAAGTTTAGTATCTATCGGAAAAAAAAAACAATTTGTCCTACGTACACTTTTACTCGGGACATGACACCCCACTAAGAAGGCCATTTTTTCTTCAATGTTTCTCCGCGCCCTTAGGATCGCGTCCGGAATACATCGATGCCGAATTAGAAAAAATCAACGGTATTGGAAGTGATCTGTGTTATCCATCTGCGTTTATGGAATCTTGTCTCAACAAGGCAAAACGAACTTTCTATCGTGTCAATAATAACACTCGTACTTTGTCAAAAAATATTTTAGTACTTCCATTTTTCCCGGGCTTTTTAGGCATTGCTAATGTACTTAAACTTTTGGATATTAATGTAGTATTTTCATATAACAATATTGTGAAATATCATTGTAAAAAATAGCCCTATCAATAATTCAGGCATTATCATAAAATTGGTTGTAAACAATGTGATTCCTTTTACATCGGTTAGACGGGAAAGGATTTGCACACACGTATAAAACAACATGAATATTCGTTAGAACAGGACAGTTGTCCAGTGCCCTTTTTGTCCATTTGTCAGAGTTATCCCACTGTATTGATTGGAATAATGCTTCAGGTTTATTTCACTCTAGCAACATTGTTAATAGAAATTTCTTGAGTCTGCCATTATCCAACTTACAAATAACTTCAACATAAGCAAAGGTCTTTTTCAACTCGATCCTGTTGTTTTGAATTCCTCAGAACAGATTTAGATAAGAAAGATAGAACGCTAAATCTTTGGTAAACTTGTATGCCACCCTAATAACTTTTATTTTTCAATTTTATATACAAAAAGGGCAGAGTGCTAAAACCCGGGCAGATTTCCAGTATAAATTGTATATTTTTTTTTTATCTATAACATTGGTTGGAAACAATTCTTTTAATCTTGTGCTAAAAATCGATAATTTTTCAATTTTTATATACAAAAAGCGCAGAGTGCTAAAACCGGGCAGATTCCAGTATAAATTTGTATATATTTTTTTTATCTATAACATTGGTTGGAAACAATTCATTTAATCTTGTGCTAAAAAATCGATAGTTTTTCCTTATAAATTTGTGTGCCCCTCCTACAATCCTTTTTGTTTCTCCGTTTATTGTATATATATATTTTTTTTTTTTTTTCTGTAACCTATATATAGGCTGTAACTCTTTATGTACTTCAGTGTTCCTGAGGATGTCATTAGACGAAAGCGCTTGAGCACCATTCTGTGTTTCCTTTCCTTCGTGGTTTTATTCGTCATAAATATTTTTCACGTGTTACTTTCGTGAAATAATTCATATATAATATAATATAATATATATAATAAATAATGATTATTTTACTTATTTAGAAAAAGGGAAAATATATATTATTTTAAGAAAAATGTTAATTGTTTACGCAAATACTATTTGATAAAATGTTAATTAAAACCAATATTTAAAATTAAACTTTTTATTATTTGCAAAAACATTTTCAGGTCGGAAAATTTACGAGATTCAACCATCTTGGGAAAACTGGACTTTTCCTTCAATATTTGAAGGAAAACTTTCCACGATCGAATTTTACTCATTGAATGGAGACTTTAAACTAAATGTTAGTTTGGGATCGACATCTTTGTTCGTGTGCAAAAAAATCACAGATGAGGAACGTTTTTTTAAATCAAGTATTCTTTCGGGTTATCCTTTTTATCTGAAGGAGGAGAAATGTGACGAAGGTTCGCTACTCTCCGATACCCTTTCTTCTAGCGAATTCTACGTTGATAATTTGAATGTTTCCCTTTTTGAGGAAAAGGTAAATTGAGGTTAATTTTTCCCCTTTTAAAGGAAGCCATTAATTAATAAGGGTTAAATTAATTAATTAAGGTTAAATTAATTAATTAATTAATAAAGGTTAAATTAATTAATTAATTAATAAAGGTTAAATTAAAATGTGGTGCGCAAAAATATTTTAATATGAGGACTAAAGATGTCTTTTTATCCAAAAAAGGAGTGACACTTTACGTCTCTTTAAATTTAACTTTTAAACAACGGGGGAAAAAAGGGGATATAATTTAGGTTAGGCTATACTAGACTAGGTTAGGTTTGGCTAAGCTAGGCTAGGTAAGGACCGTAAGGTTAGGCTAAGATAAGCTAGGTTAGGTTTCGCTAAGCTTATTTAAGCTAGGTTAGGTTAGGTTAAACTAAGTTTGGTTAGCGTTATTAGGTTTTAAAAATTGAGCGAGTGTCGTGATACAGAAATGAACGTGTGAAAATGTCGCGGTTGTGTATGGAAAGCGAACATTGCGCGTACGTGTGTTCGTTTCAATAAAGATGAAATTTGAGAATGTTTTTGTTTTAATGTAAAAAAAAAAAAGTCGTTTTAAAAAAGGTTAAATTTAACATTTGTTTTCTTTCCTCTTTTTCAGGATTATCGAACTTATGGACAATATTCCTTCGTCCATGTTCGATTACACATTTTGGAATCAAAAGGGTTTGATGTGTTCACTTATAACCAGTCTAGAGTCGAGATATTTTATGAAGACGTTTTTCCGTCACATCACCGACCTGAAGACGACGACGGTGAAGGTAAGATGAAAACGAGACAATTCAATTTACGCATCAAATGTATACACACACACACACACACGCACTCTTTTTATACACACATTTATAATACATACATACAAGCAGTGTACGTACGTGCTATGTACGAACATTACCCAGTTACCTAACCTAACCTAACATAGGGGCCTATATATAATAATAATAATAATGTAGCGCTCAGCTCACGCAGCTGCTCATCGTCCAATAGTGCAATACAAAAATTTGGTTGGTTGATAAATGGGTACTTTGCGGGTAGTTTAATGGTTAAGTAAGACACTGGGTTGCTGATAGGGAGGTCGCGAGATCGAGTCCGGACGAGGACTTTGTAATTTCTGACTTCCTTCGTGGGTCGTGGTTCAAATTTCACGTTAAGCTGTAAGTGTAAGGTGGGGCCAACAGGCTTAATCTTTGACAGGATTTAAAAGTGTATAAAAGTGTATATATATATATATATATATATATATATAGTGTGTGTGTGTGTGAAATGCAATTTGTGCAATGCATAACTCGAGTTCCACCAAATTGGTTCCTCTTTTCAATTTTTTTTTCATTTGCCCTTCTTCACTAATAATTTGTAAGTGTGATTTTTCTTATTATTAATTCAACTTTTTCATACGTTTACAAAAGCCAGTGTGGGACCGCACACATTGTACACCGATTAGTGGCAGTTCTACGTAACCCCATAATTACATATTTGGGTTGAATTAAACAATTTATTCAATTTATTGTTACTAAACAATAACAAAAATTAACTCGCCTATAATAAAAGACATCAATCATCGTCATCATCATTATATACTTACTTAACCCCTTACTACTTACTTAACCCCTTTTACTTACTTAACCCCTTACTACTTACTTAACCCCTTTTACTTACTTAACCCCTTATTCTCTTCTCTTAACCCCTTATTCTCTTTCCTTTCTCTCGGGCTAACCTTAGAGTGGATCTTAGGGTCTTTGTTAGCCTTAGCTTCTGTAGATCTGTAGATCATCATCATCATTATGAATAAAGACATCATTGTACTATTAATTTGCATAACTACTCTTTACCGCTTCGCCTCTTCATGATTTTGTTTGGAAGGATAAAGTCTTTGGTAAAGTTCCTTCGGGTCTTTTCCGTTTAGGTTATTATCTGATGCTGATTTCCTTGATCACTCTAGTGCATTATTTAAAGAGCTAAACCTACTAAAGCTTAATGATATAACCAAACTGGCACATTTTATTTTTATTTACAAGTGTAAGAGCAAAATCATTAATTTGCAAAGGGTAAATAGATATTTTGTAACTCATCAAGAAATCCACTCGTATCAGACCAGAAATAGATCAAAGCTCGTTATACCTCAATTTAGATTGTCTTCATCTCAAAAACTACCCATTTTCATTGGATTTAAACTATGGAATGACTTGCATGCCGATATAAGAAATATTGCGAATGTAAATTTGTTTAAAACCAAGTTGAAATCCCGATTAATAATGGGATACTAACAAAAATCTTGGATTAATGTCCACTAATAATGTTTAATATTGTCCATTGATATTGTTTAATATTGAAATACAGGTTTTAACTATTAATAATACTTATTTACTTATTTATTTATTTATTATTATTAATTTATAACAGCTAGCTGCTTATTTTTTATTAAGAGCCCAGTAAAGCCTAAAGCTTAAGGGCCAAATTTAAAAAAAATAAAAAATAAAATAAAATAAAAAATAAATAAATAGTCGAGCTTCACAATTATTTATGTCATTGTAAAAATTGTAAAAAGACTACTGTATTTATTTTATTATTAATAAAGGTTATTCAATTAAAAAAAAATAAAAATTCGGAAAAGCTCCCGGAAGGATCTTTTCGGTTTCATTAACTGTTTCCGATTTTTATGAAAACAACGTGATATGTACAGTTTTTCACGCTGATTTCAAAATTATAAACCATTTCATCGAGAAATGATTAGGTTAGGTTAGGTTAAGTTAGGCTTATTAGCCTTTGATGTTTTCTAGGACACTTTTTCTTTCGGTATTAAGTTATATTCTTGTAAAAAATTTACTGCATTTTCTTCTGTCTCAGTCTTCCTATATAATTCTATAAAATTAAATTTGTCAGTCATTGGAAAGTAAAAAGATGTTGAACTATAGTCTATGCTTGCAGCGGAAGAACAAAAAAAGATACGCAACGCCACCGTTTAAAAAATAGCCTAGCCTATACTTGCAGTGATTACACCGTTCTAGTACTTTTTGTAATATTCTATAATTTATTTTCATTTCGAAAAAAACTTATTTTTAGACCTAACCTAAGTATTTCTCGATGAAATGGTTTATAATTTTGAAATCAGCGTGAAAAACTGTACATATCACGTTGTTTTCATAAAAATCGGAAACAGTTAATGAAACAGGAAAGACCCCTTAACTAATTAACCTAACCTAACTTATAATATGCATCCTTTCAGGGTATTGTATACTTTCCAAACAAGATATCGTATGATTTTTGTGGAAGATATTGCGTTCATTTAGGCTATAAGTGGGTATAATTTACTTTCTATTTTAGTTACAGTAGGTTACGGTTTATATATATCTTAGTTTTGATTAATTTCCGCATTTAAGAAAGACCAAAATTGAACTCTGCGCATAAAATTACATAAAAAAAAAAGCATATTTTTATTAAAAATCAGCAGTGAATAAAAACGAGAAGAACCTAATCAATTTTTAATTTGATCGGTGAAGTTTAATTGGATCTATTCACTTTTTAATTATTTATTTCTCAGAACAAATTAATGACTTGCATTATAAAATTAAAATACAACATAATCCTTCTGGTTAAAAGCAAAAATTAAAACTTTGGGATCACCTGAAGATCAGGGCCCCCAGCCTTCTTTAGTTAGCCTTATAAGGCTAACTAACCAAAATATCACGACCTAACCTAACCAATCGTTAGGTCAACTGTACGCCCTTGACAACTGGTTAGGTTAGGTCGTTATATTTTCGTTAGTTAGCCTTATAAAGAAAGCTAACTAAAGAAGGCTCGGGCCCTGATCTTCAAGTGATTCCAAATTATTAGTTTCTACTAATAATACAGTAATATACCTTATCTTACCCTACAGAACATACCTTATCTTCCCTACAGAACATACCTTATCTTACAGTAACATGCAAATTCTTAGTTACAGTAATATACCTTACCTTGCCTTACACTAACATACCTTATCTTACCTTATACTAACATACATTATCTTACAGAAACAAGCAAATTCTTAGTTTCTACTAATAATACAGTAACATACCTCTTCTTACCTCACAGTAATATACCTTATCTTACCTTACAGTAACATGCAAATTATTTGAAACAAAAAAAGTTAAACTTAGCATTTAGTAGGAACCTCCAGTGGGCTTGAAGTAAGAAAGGAAATGGCGAGGTTGTGCGTTGTGTCGAGTATGTTGCACGCGAGGATGCACGTATGGAAAGAGCGTTTTTGGAGGGACAAAGGAAATGAAATGCACGGGTGGAAAATGGTACGAGGTAATGTGGTGGAAAATATGAATGCAAAAGTTGGAATGGGATCGGAAGATGGAGTATTATAGGGACATTTGGAGTACAAGGTGAGAGTAGGAATAGTGAAAGGTTGAAATGGTGTGTGTTGTAGTAAATCTCTTTTATTAAACGTAAGGATGTGTGTACGTGGTATAGGATGAGAAAAGCTAGACAAGAAAAAGTAATAGTAGATAGGATGGAGAAATACAGAGTTTTGAAGTGGAGACTAAATAGAGGAGTAAAGAGAGGGTAAAAAAGATCTGAACCTCGGGGTTTTCGAGGTGCCTAGGCGTTTGAAAGATGGGAGTTAGACAGGAGGAAAGATGATTGAGGAATATTGTTCCAGAGTTGACCGGTTGAGTAGATGAAAGACTGAAAATACCGATTAACCCTCGCGTTACAGAGTTGGACAGAAAAGGAATGAGAAAGTATAGAAAGTCTGGTGCTGCGTGCTCTCCTTAAAGGATGAGGCATGCAGTTAGAGCGTTCAGAAGAGCAATGTCCGTTATAATAGCGATAGTAAAGAGAGAGTGAGGCAACATTGTGGCGAAGAGAGAGAGAAAGACAATCAGTTAGAGGTGGGAATTGATGAGACGAAATACAATACAATAACCACCTGGTTAAGTACGGCTGTGTGGGTTGAGCCACCCGACACATGAGAAACATACTCCATACAGGGGCGAACAAGACCCTGTACAGAGGAGCAACTGAGTGGAGGTGAAGAAACCGCGGAGGCGGACAGCACACCTAACCTCTTAGAAGCTGTGATCTTTCCAGGAAATGTTTACGTTGATATTAAAATAGGTTAGAAAATGGGTGGCAGAGGTACGTAGAATGGCATGGGAGGAGAAAAAGAGTTTGAGGACTGGATGAAAACGGTTGTGGCGCCTTCATAGAGAAGTAAGGGCAGGAACGGGAAGTTGTTCTCAAAGTAAATCATAATGAATGGGTATTATCTCTGCCAAAAGCGTATGATGCAGTGCTGATTGGTAAAAGTGAGCGAGAGTCGCAGAGACTGAATGAAGCGTGTGGATGTTTGTAAAAGGCACTATTAAGCGCGAATGCAGACGAGAGAAAGGTGATGGTGGTGCGTGGAAGGGGTCGTAATACGAGGTGTGAAATAGTTAGAGGCGGAATAACGCTGGAAAGTCTGGTAAGCAAGAATGGTACACGCAAAAGTTGTGGTGAACGAAAGTAGTGAAACGGGAAGAGAAGTATATGGGGCATGGAGAGGATTGGGCATCGAGAGGATTGGCAAGGAAGAATGGTCAGAATGGTTTTGTTTAAATGCGGCGAAAATCTGCAATAAAACCTTCGCTTAAACCTTGCTACGAGCCGTACATTTCCTTCACCTAATCGGCCTTGTCTTGACCGCATTTTACGTCTCTTGTATTCACCCGAAGAAGACGCTTTTGAAATTCGAAACGTTTTCCTCATTTGAATACTTGCGCAACTATTTTGACTAACTATAAAATGAGAGATCAAAACACGGTTGTTGAAGCGTTTTTATTTCGAAAGTTGTCCTCATTCATTACAATATTTTACTCGTATTCCTTCCAGGCCCTGATCCCAAAATAATATTTGTCACACTCACCATCATCGCTTCTCTCCTGCTGCTCATTGTATGCGTTGGATTCGTTATTCTCGTTACATTGTACGTGAAGGTAAGAAAGGTTACCGTTTTTCACTTACTCCCACCCTCATTTAATCCTCCCTCTGCTGACTACGAGGGGGAGAGAGTCCCCCTGCCTGAAAACTACAATAGAAGGGCAGTAATTAATTTCTTAATTTCTTTTTCTGTAGATGAGCAGGACAGTTTTGCACAGACGCGTTCTAATAGAACTTGATAACCGGCCATCAGTGTAGAAAAGTGTTTTTGCCCTTAACAACGTTTGCTAAAGCAAATGTGAAAATTTACTAATCAATCCCCTTTTCTGAAATCTGAATTTGTTTTATAAAGTAACTAATTTTAAAGGTTTCCTTCATTAATATTTGAGTTAATATGATAGTGTTCAATGGAATAAATATAGTACCAGTATGAATAAGCAGTGCCGTTTAGTGGCACTCTTCGTAGATAGATAGTTTGAGAATAAAAAACATGAATACACAATATAGATTAAAAGCTTGTTTCCGCCGTTTTTTCACGCTCGTGGCAGGGCAGTAAAGGCTGTACAGTAAATGTTTGAAAAATCAACTGTGATTGGCCAGTATCAACCAATCACCGTTCTTCTCATTACTTTGATGATAATTACGACCAATGGTCATAAAAAAGGTGGAAAGAACTTTGAATCTATATTGTACAGTACAATGAGAAAATGGGCCTCATAGCTTTCTCAAAATACCATTCTGGTCCTTTTTGGCACTGTGCCTGCGTAAGTCTTTCTACCCTGGAGTTTCTCTTTGGTTAGCGAGCATCCCAGAGTTTTATTTTAACCCTATAAAAACAGTGCTCAAACCATACTCTAAGGTTGATTGTGACTAGGTAACGGATAGACGGACGGAGAGATGAATATTTCGCTTATTACTTAGCTTTATTTTCCTTTCAGACCCCGAAAGAACGTAAAAGACGACACCAGTGCCAGGTAATCATTCTTTTACTTCTCTCTTTGTCACTCAAAAAGTTTATCATTACAAAATTTCATCGCTTTCTTACATATTGCATTATAATTAGATTTTCAAAATGGTTTTCATAAAGTTCCCCAAAAGCGATTGTCAGAAAAACTTAAGTTCGCGATGTAAGAGGTATAATAAAGTTCTCGTTCTGATCCATTATTGGTTTACTCATAGAAAACCAAAGGTATACCTACCTTTTACGAGAGTAAAACGAGACAAATTCATGAAGAGTGGGGACTAATGTAACCAGTGGGATTTCGTAAAGGTATATTGTGGAACAATTACTTTTCATACTATAGGGTAAAGATCTTGAGGTAGATTAAGCACAATTTCAAAGATTTCAGAAACTACTAAAATAGTAGATAAAACAATGAACGGCCAACACAAAGTTATAATACCCAGCGTGATCTCAATAATTTGATATAGTGATATCTAATAAATGGCAAATGTAGTTTAACGTAGGCCAGTAATCGCGGTTTATAATTAATCAACTCACTAATTTTCCTACAGTAAAATCTTGGTTCTCACTTCATTGTATTTTTTACACTTGGCAAATTTTCTTTCCCGAGTTCTGACTGCACCCCAAAATTCTTCACATTCCCTTCCACTTCGGAAAGAATTCAATAGGAGTAATTCCGAACTGGTTTTACACTAATTATTATACACTAAAACTCATTCGCGTAAATGTTATTAGAAACTCGAGAAAAATGGCCAAATTTCACATAAACTATAACGGCCAATCACCTTTGTCTGTTTCCGGTTAAATTTAATAGCTTGGAAAAAGAAATACCGGATTCAGGTTAAACATTTTAAGATTTATTAGCGACAGCCTCTCCATATGATACCGCAATAATGTCTGATCTTAATAATTCATGTTTTCGTTACAGATGAAGGTTACTATGAAGGTTACGCGAACCGAAATCCTCCTTCGGGTAGGTTTTAAAGAAAGGATTTCTGAAATACCAAATTAGTTTCAATATTTCATTTTGAGATAAGTTGTTTGTTTGAAATTCTGTCAAAGTAAATTATCTTTTGTAATTTCAGATACGAATGAAGATTATGAACCCATTCCCCCTGATGTCGGTCAGTTTTCCTATACTTCTTCCTAACAAACTTTTAGTTGCGATACACTCTGTTGTTAACTCTTAACATTTTACAATATTTTAGTTTATTAACTTTTAAGAGTAAAGTTAGGTTAGATTAGGTTAGGTTAGGTATGGTTAGCTTACGTTAAATTAGGTTAGATCAGATCAAATTTGTTTAGATTAGATCGCTTTGTTTCGTCACTTGTTGGGGCGAGTGTAAACAATGTCGTGGACAAATTTTAAACATTATTGTTAATATTGAAATTATTCGTTCTATTAATCAAAATTAACAATTGTAAAAAAGTCAAAGACGAAATTAGTTAAAATGTACCTCTCGTTTTAGTGGACATAAATTACTTATCTTATTTTTAAATATATTTACTTCAAAATTAGAGATAAAAAAAATTTGTTTATAATTTACTCATTTCATTAGAGATTATAAACAGTTAATTAACGTTGAGATAATAGGTGTTGTACGAATTATAAAATTAATCTTATCCAGTCCTCGTATATACGAGCTGTTAGTTTGGTTTCTCTCTTAAAATTCTTTGGACATTTACCAAACTTCTCAACGAGTATGTTACTGACGAGTATAAAGACTTATTTTACAGTTAACTTCTTTTTAACGTTGTCGTAAATTTTAAAGTTGAGAAAACTTGATTTTGAAGTAAAGAAGAAAGATAAATAAATTATTTAAAAAGATTATTAATTAAATGTTCTTGTTTTGAGTGTGAATGATTATAACGATATAAAATGCGTCTCGTCACAATCCTCAGATTTCTTATCGTTTATTCGTTTGTGGTTTGGTTTAAATTTATTTTCTTTTATAGCTTTAGAAATTGAGAAGAAGATATGAATGAACAACCTCCCCCTGAATTGGACTATGGCTATGAACAACCTCCCCCTGGATTTGGTAAGTTTCCTTTACTATTTTACAAATGGTAAAATCTTGGCTATGATACGCTGTATTGGTCACTCTTAAGTACACAATTTTAGAGTTTATTAACCTCTTAGAGAGAATACAGTTACGAGAATATACTGTATGATAATATCGTTGATCAGTTTGTGGCTTTGGCGTCGACTGTATGAACAGTTCAAAATATTTTGAACATAATAATAATAATTAATAATATAACACATTTAAACTTAACAAAAATGTATGTCCTTTTCAAACTTTAATTATTTATATATTTTTTATTTTACTGAAATGGTAGATGAAAGTAGTGTCGGTTGGTTAGTTATCTGTTTTACGTCCTTCGTCCAACTAAGGGCACTGAGACTGGCAGTAACGCCACCAACCGGGGAAAATAGGTCTCCTTTAAAAGGTCTCCTTTTGGCCATAGCCGTGTACGTGTCACTCTGACCTTTATTTCTCGATAACACTGGTCAACAAAGATTTTTCATCAGAGTAAAATTTGTGTTGGCTGGATAGCATTTTTCACGCTGATTCCAAAACTGCATTCAGATTTTTTCTAGCACGTATAGTTTTCAAGATGAAGGTATATATATAACTACACAGATTTAACCATTTTAAATAGGCAAAATACTAATATTTCAACATTTGATTGTGTTTATTTTATTGTGTTTTTTTAGTTTATTCATCTTATTTATTTCAATTATCTTAATTATACATCTTATGTATTTCAGGTGTGAGCTTTTACGTCTAGCAGCATTGCGATTCAGGCAACAACGCCGTGCTTTGTGTGTCAAAAGATCAGTCCAGTCCAAGAACTTGTTGTGTCAAGTTGGTGTACATTTTTTTTAATTTATAGTTTGCTCAGGTCAGTCAACATGCCTCGACAATGTAAGAATGACCCCGACAAGTTCTGTTTCGTATGCGGCCAGTTCACAACTAAAACACAGCGACGAAGTATTACAACCGACATTAAGAAAATATACAAGCTATACTTTGGTTGCCATCTAGGTAACCAAGATAAACCATGGGCATCACATCAAATCTGTTCTGGCTGTTCAAATGGATTACGTGATTGGCTTAACAAAAAGAAAGCTTCAATGCCATTTGCCATACCCATGATATGGAGGGAGCCGAGAGATCATCATGAAGACTTATTTTTGTAGTGTGAACTTAATGGGGTTTTCTGCCAAGAACAAACACCAGATTGTATATCCAAACTTGGATTCAGCACGTAGACCAGTAAAACATGATGAAACATTGCCCATTCCAATTCCCCCAAGTGATAGGCTAGATTCTATCATAGATGACATGGAAAGTGATGAAGGTGCAACTGGCGTTTCCGGACCATCTACAGAACCAGAGTACACTTTTGAAAGGAGACATTTAGAGCCTAAAAAGTTAACCCAAGGACAGTTGAATGATCTTGTTAGAGACTTATCGCTGTCTAAAGGGAAATCAGAGCTTCTCGCCTCAAGACTAAAGGAGAACAATTTACTTGAGAACAATGTTCGTATTAGTTACTACCGAAAGCGGAATTTTGAATTAACAGCATTCTTTTCAGTAGACGGTCCTCTCTGTTATTGTCATGACATCAATGGACTATTTACAGCCATATCTCAGACGTATGTGGCATCTGAGTGGCGCCTCTTTATTGATTCATCGCAGAGAAGCCTGAAAGCAGTTCTTTTGGATAATGGTAATATAAAGCCATCCATTCCCACTGCCCATTCCGTCCATCTAAAAGAGACATATGACAATATGGATATACTACTTAAGGCAATCAAATACGACAGTCATCAATGGAATGTTTGTGGAGATCTAAAAGTTATAGGAATGCTTATGGGTATGCAGTCAGGATTCACAAATGGATATGTGAAAACTTTCTTGGAAGCAACAAGTCACCTGCGTATAAGGATGGAGTCAAGAACCTCCTTGATGCCTTCAAAGAAATGGAGTGTCGAATGTCGTTAAATATTCACTTCCTGCATTCCCACTTAGATTTCTTTCCTGAAAACCTTGGTGCAGTGAGTGACGAGCAAGGAGAGCGCTTCCATCAAGATATTCAGATGATGGAGAAGCGCTACCAAGGATATTGGAATGAAAGCATTATGGCGGACCATTGTTGGATGCTGTATCGTGACAATCCAGGCCAAATTTACAAAAGGAAATCACACTCACAGCGCTTTTAATAAAATAATGTATATATTCTTTATTTATAAGTACATTGAATAAAGTATATGATGTATTTGTTGTTTAGCATTCCTAAGTGTGATCTATACATCCATAAATTTTCTTATAGCAATATCAAAAACTTAAAAATATCAAAACCAGTTATCTATATAACTCTACGTGCTAGAAAGAAAATAAAACCAGATTCGGAATCAGCGCGAAAATGCATTAAGAAAAGTATGATCATGTTTGTGATGAGAAAAAAAAGTTTCATTTTGTTGGCCAGTGTAATGAGAGTGGATTCTATCATGGTCCTGGTTTGGTTGACGTAAGAAGCGGGCTAAAGTCTCCTTCTATATGCGGCTTTCACTTTCATAAAAGGAGGCAGAAGCTCCTTCCGCGGGTACTTAAACATTCCTACACCACCATACACTTACCTTCCTTATCTACACATTCTTTTCTCTCACCATTCCTATCGCCTCCTTGGGGTCCCAAGAGCTACAAAACTACTACTACTACTACTTTTGAACCTTTAACTGCGCTTAGTTTTATGGTCCTCGTCCCAACCCACTTTCAAGAGTTATTTTCCTACTCATATAAGCAAAAGCCTTCAAGAACTCTATTTAATTTTGTGTGTGATTGATTAAAATAGGCTTTTGAATTCCTATTTCGATGCGTGACACTTCTTCTTTGAGCTCAACCACTCGATGAATGTTGAATTTTGTACAAACTGCGTGAAAGTATGAAAGTAAGAAGTATGAAAGAAGTTTTCTTTCAAAATGTTAAATTTTAATTTCTTTTAAACTTCGTTCTTCATTTATTTCCTTTCCTACCAACCAACAATCTCTTCAAATAAGGAAGACCATTGAATACGCGATTAAATTTATTGTCACAATTCTGTTGTTGTGTTGTTGTTTCGTGATTTTGTCAAAGTAGATTTTCTTTTTTAATTTCAGTTTCGTACGGACAATCGTCCCCCGCCCCTCCTTCTCTCATCCCTCCTCCCCTTGATATTTGTAAGTTTCTCTACTAAACTTTTTCAGAATGGCAAACATTTTTTGATTCTTTCTTTTGTGGCTTTGCTTAAATCTAATTTCTTTTTTAATTTCAGCTCCCAAAAAGTTTAGAGAGCCTATCTCCGAGCCTATCTACCTCGTACTGGTATGTTTTAAAAAATAATTTAAGAAGATTCACTTTATTACAATGTTGTTGTCGTTTCTTCGGTTCTTTGATGATGTTGTCAAAGTATATTTTCTTTTTTTAATTTCAGACAAAGACTATTACGAACAACCCTGGTTTGATTCGGGTAAGTTTCCCCGAAACTCCTTCGAATGGCAAAGTTTTAGTCGTGACTCACTGTGTTGTTTTGTTGTTTTTAAAGAGTTATATTTTTATAACTCGTAAAGGAGAATAGAATTATAATAATAGAGTATAAGGTAATATAGTGTATTAGTGTTGGTTGTTGTTGTTGTTGTTGTTGTTGTTGTTGTTTTGGGCTTTGCTTAAATGTGGTTTCTTTTATAACTTCAGCCAGGGACGGGGAAAGCCATTCTGGAAGGGAGGAAGTTGAGCGCCTTTCTTCTAAATCTACTCTTCCATCATTTATTATTATTATTATTATTATGAGTTGCAGCAATTAGATGAATGAATGAAAGAGAGGAAGAGAGACTGGAAAAGCTTTTTGTGTTTAAGTTGCTAGTCACGTTTTTCTTTTTCATTTCAGAGGAAGAAGAAGGAAAAGAAGAGGCAGAAAAAGGAGAAGAGGAAGAAAAAGGAGGAGAAGAGGAAGAAGAAAAAGGAGGAGGAGAAGAGGAAGAAGAAAAAGGAGGAGGAGAAGAGGAAGAAAAAGGAGGAGGAGAAGAGGAAGAAAAAATGAAAGTAGAAATAAACAGTGCTGGCGGAAGTGTTCGATTTACCAAAATCGAATAACGGATCAGCTGCCATTATTATTATCATATCAAGTTGATTGTGATTATGTGATAATTTAAATCACATTAATAATTTTACATAAAATGTTAAAATATTCCATTAAATTTAAAGCTTCAAAAATAATTAAAATCAATCGTCAAAAGAAGTGTTTTAATTTCCATTCCTGTCCTCCACAGAAGAAGAAGAAGAGAGCCAAAATGAAGACCCAAAGATTTCGAGATGCCTGGACACTCTGCGTTTGAAAGATTGGAGGTCATACACAGGGGGGAAGGATGGCTTGAGGAAGGTCGTTCCAGAGTAGATGATAGATTGAGAATAACGATTAACCCTCGCGTTACGGAGTTGGACAAAAGAGGAATGAAAGCGTGTCGAAAGTTTGGTACTGCGTGTTCTCTTAAAGGAGGAGGCACGCAATCAGAGAGTTCGGAAGTATGTATTATAACAGCGATAGTAAAGAAGTGAGGCAACAATGGCGAAGAGAGAAGGATTAAACAGTCAGAGAGAGGCGAGGAATTGATGAGACGAGAAACCTTTGATTCCATTCGGTCAAGTAGAGCTGTGTGGGTTGAGCCACACCACACATGAGAAGCGTACTCCATACAGGGGTGGACAAGAGACCCGTTTGGGCGCGAGAGACCGTCTCGTACGAAGGGTAGGAGAAGATCGTCGCGTCTCTCAACGTCACTTTGATAAAGAGGAAACCCAAGTACAATCGCGATAAAGTATTTTACTTTATATTTACTTGTGCACACTGCTTGGTGCGGTGTGGGTTTGACCAACTGCACATCTAATACCAATGTTCAAAATTGGTCGAGTGGTTAAAGAAGTGTAGAGGGTGATATTTTTTATATTTCTGACTTTTTCAGAAAGTTTGATATTTTCACATTAGTTGGTTACTTTCAGGTTAGTTCGAGGTTGATACAGAAAATGTTGATGCACTTTTTGTTTATTACAATGAGCTTAAAATGAATACACCAAAATACAATTTGTTTACAATTATAGAATTATTGTATTTAAAAAATAACCAGTCCAAAATGCCACATTATTACCTGCTTTGTCCTAAGAGCAAGTTCCAAAAAAACAGCAAACCAAAGAACTCTCCCGTCATTGTGATCACTGCGACACCCCTCCTAGAACCTGGAGCCAAGAGTTTCAACTGCCTGCCCTAACCTCATGCTCGAGACTTCGGTCCTCCATCTTTTATATTTACTCATTTGGGGGTATTATGGGTGAGTAAGGGGACAGGGGACAGGGGATACTGCAAAGGAAATGATGGATCGAAGCATGATGGCTCTGACTTAGTCAGTCATTTTATAACATACCTTGGTAACGTTGGATTTGCTTCCGCCCGAATTTTTCATATATATATATATGAGGGGTCCCGCGTCTTAAGGTACCTAAGCGCCAAAATTAAAATTCGTCAGAAATCGCCTCCAAAGTTCAGCAATATTGTGGCAATAGTATCTCTGTTATTATTGAGCTAGAACGTTCATTTTTGGCTAAATTAGAGTTCTAAGTATGCTAATGAAGATGTTGATGAGTTTTTGGAATAGATTTTCATATTTTATATTTTATATATATTTTTTTTAATTTTTTGGTTTTCTTATTATGCCGAACTTTGGGTGAACTTTTGGCTGGCGATAGAGGTGAAAAAAGTAGTTCGCTTCATAAGGTTTTCAACCATACTTCTAGTGTCGTAAGGTCATTATAACCCAAACCACGCGATAGAGGAAGGGTGAAAATAGTAATATCCATCAAAAACACGTTTTCGCCTGTGGTGGCGCTTAGATACCTTAAGACGCGCGACCCCACATATATATATATATATATATGAACAACTGGATTTTCAGAAGAAATAATTACTTTCATATCACATTTAGTAATAATAAAAGAGTAAAAATAAATAAAAAGTACAAATAATGAAATAAATAATAAATTAATAATAACTTCGACATTCCTATTTTTCATTATGTTTTTTATTTTCAATTTTTAAGTGGAGCTACAGACAAATATTTTTATACCATGAAGCTAATAAAGTGACTGATTAATGAATGAATGATGAATCGCTTGGACAGTTGGATTGTCTGAGTTTTTAATTCTTTGCATTAAACTGTATCATACGCGTTTTGTCACCTCGGGGAGGATCGATGCATTGTGGTTAGCGAACATTTGCGAAGCTGACCACCTTTATGGTAACTGATTCAGCAGTCTAAAAGATCTGTTAGAAAGCAAGTGTAAAGTTCTGCCATTTTTTTTTTTAACCCAAAGCTGATGCCTACAAATATTATTGAAGTCTTTCGAATCTGAAGTTCCCTATCTTGTTTATAGGCTCTCGCGTCTTACAGCCTATACCTTTCACATATACTCAGTGTCTGTAACCCTTTTGCATAGGCTCAACTCACTTGGCCTACAGTATTTACAGCGTCGTGTCAGGCTACTCGTTATATAGCCTATAAATTCAGACAAACTCTCAGCCTAACCACATAGGCTATCTGAAACGTTTTGCCAATACCGCTAATCAGACTCACACAGCTTATGTCGTTAATGTAATAAGGCAACTAGTCTTATTCCTGTTTATTAAGTACTGTATTTTTGTCATCCAAATTATTAATTATTGGTCTTAACACAATTACATTAGTGAACTTTTATCCTGCATAAAATCACTCCTTTATCGTCCTTAATCGTAATGTTGCTCATTTCAATATACAGTAAACTAACTGTAAATAATTAGTCTTTTATTTTGTTAATAAAACAAAAATCTACGAACCCTTTTCATCTTCTTTATTAACCACATTATTTATTTGGTCCAAACACCAAACTGATCACTTATTAAATATAGTTAATTAACTTCATTACTGTATTATAGCGGGCCTACTCTTAATACGCTCCTATATATATATATGGGTAAAGTCAACGGGATGTGAACATTTATTTATGTTACCCTGTTACCATCAACAGCAATAATTACAAAAATGTGTTTTCATTTTGGTAATCAACGTAAAAAAGGCAAGAATCACCAACCGGCGCTACTATAGTATGCCGTCTATCTACGATTGGTTAGGTTTAGTCATGATATTTTCGTTAAAACTAACGAAAATATCATGACTAAACCTAACCAATCGTCAAGGGCGATTGAGATTGGGATGTAAACAAGCAATTAGTAAACAAGATAAGAAGCTATAATTAAAAGGTAGACCGCTGAATCGTAGTAGACCGCATATTATAGTAGCACCCATCAACATTTATCGAAAGGAGAACAACTTTATTGAACAGTGTAATTATTGCTGTTGATGGTAACGGAGTGACATAAATGTTCACCTCCCCTTGACTTTACCTATATATATACAAAGCTGTGCGCGCTACTCATGAAAACTAGCGCCGCTAGCGCTAGCGCTAGTGAGGCAAAATAATAGCGGCGCTAGCGCTAACGCTAGTCATTTCCAAATTTAGCGACGCTAGCGCTAGCGCTAGTTTTCAATATTAGCTATAACAAATAAAAAATATCTATTATGTTAGTTACACTTCTATGCAGTAATATTGTCAAAAAGAATGTTTAAATGAAACAATTATACTATAGAACCAAAGCTTTTTATTTATTTAAATCCAGTGTAACAAAACTTTTTATTTATTTAAATCCAGTATATTTATTTAAATCTAGCTATAACAAATAAAAAATACCTAATACCATAGAAAACAATGCATTTCTTTTATTTAATTATTTGATATATCATATATACAACAGAAATATTTCAAGTAATATATTTGTAATACGTTCAAACTCGTATGGAATAGAAGGACTTTAAATTCATTTTTGAAATAAAAATTAGCGCTAGCGCATAGCGTTAATTTTTATTTAAAAAACTAGCGGCGCTGGTAAATGCGCTAGTAGTTTGAAAATATAGCGACGCTAGTGGTGGCGCTATTAAAAAACTAACGGCGCTAAAAAGCGCCGCTAGTTCTAGCGGCGCTAGTCACAGCTCTGGAAACTGGCTACAGTTATGTTTGTAAAACGTGATGTATTTGTAACCAATTCGGTTCTGTTGTACTTATTATGTACATTAGGGTTATAACTTTTAGACTTTTTTTCAAATAAAAGATCTCCTGTATCATAAATCGATGAACTTTTGCTTAAAAACAATGAAAAAGACCCTAATTCCTCAGTTTTTAAAAAAGGTCACCCCCCCAAATCAAAAGTTTGAATCACCATAACCATATATTTACGTTACTACTTCATAAGTATATAAATATATTATTATTAGAGGGCGGACTTTTAGGTTTCAACCTAAAAAATATTTTCGAATTTTTCAGTACGCTAATATATCGTGTGATCGCCCGAAAAATCACTTCCGGTGCTCAAATTCGATGACTAATATCAATCCACCCATACAAGAAAATTCTAGAACACACGACATTGTTCTTCATGCACTCGCAAATTGTATAAAAGCACGAAATGAAATCAACCGAATCACTTGTGTCCAGTATTGCGCAATAGTTACTCACCTGTTCAGTTCAACTCAACTTCAGGTAAGCTTTTATTATTTGTAATATGTTCGCTTAATTAAAAAACGTAGCGAAATGTGGAATTCGCTTCTGCACTCTTGAACATTCCAGAACATTTTTTAAATTTATTAACCATAATAATTTGTTGAATTTTTCTTCCATTTTAACAAATAAACAAAAGCGTATCCAGAATGTTTTGTAGAGGGGAGTCAAACTCAAAAAATATATAGAGCCCAAAATATTTGGTGATAAATATTTTCGTGAGACGTTCTATGGGAGTTCTAAAAATATTTTCCAAAATTTTATCACCTAAAAAATAAATATTTGGTCATATTTTTTCACCTAAAAATCCGCCCTCTAATTATTATATTATTTCTATATATTATATTAATATTATATATATATAATATATATAAACAAACAAACAAATCAACTTAATACCTTTTTATATCTGTTTCAGAAGCAATATAATGTCACACAAGAAAAGTGATACTACCATACAGAAGAACAAGGATATCTGGACCAATAATCTGGTGAGATTCCAGCAGTCACATAGAAGAAGAGGAAGTGTGCCTTTAGAAGAATCTTCACTAGAAGAAAAATGCAGAATGCCACTCCAAATCCAAATCGTTGGACGGTACCAGTTTCTTGGAACAGAAATCAAAGGAAGAAAGGAGCGAATAGTGGAAATTTCCAAAGAAGTTACAAAATTATGGAAGAATAAATTGAATTTTCCGCATGTGTCAGATCAAGTAATACGAGCAAAGCTTGACAAGGTGATGAAGACTTATGATGAATGTGTCAGGAGGGGAAAATATGATGCCCTGAATGAACTTTTTGATATCACTAAAGTAAATGGCCAATGGTTATCCTCGGAAGACAAACGACTGTACCACCTTCAAGTGGAAAGCAAAGGAGAAGTGGGGTACTCTACAGGTCAAGTTGCAAGTGAAGAAAAGATTCACCCTTCAAAGAGACGAAAATTGCCTGCTGAATCAGCATCAACATCTTACAATCATGTATCTGGTGGTAGTGGTACTGAATCTGAAGAGAGCGAGCATGAAGATGAAGATGAGAATATTACTCCACCAACCAGAAGACATAACAAAAGTAAAGTTGCAACCAACTTGGTGACATCCACAGGAGTATCAACAAGTAAAGCCGCTAAAATGCAAACAGTTGTCACTTGATGGTATTGACATTCCAACACCAAGTCAAGCAGCAATTTACAAGTCAGCATACAAAGAGGCTGCTAAATTGAAGGAGGAAATGATTGAAAATTTACAGATGGAAGAGTGGTCTTTACATTTTGATGGAAAGCGCATTGAGGAAAATGAGTATCAAGTAGTGGTACTTAAAAATGAAAGAACCGAAGTAAAATTGGATGCATTGCGTCTGAAAGATGGCAAGGCTGAAACTATTGCTGAAGGAATTGCAAAAGTTATTGATGAATACACCTTATGGAATGCAATAAAGATGATCGTTGCTGATACAACAAGTGTTAACACTGGGAAAAAGAGTGGAGTTGTTGTCAAATTGCAACGAATGTTCTCAGAGAAGGGTATCTGCAAACCACAATTTATCATAAATGCAAAAAACTTCACTTTTTTACGTGAAGGTCAAAATATGAGAATAAAAACCCACTCTAATAGACAGAGTTTATTTCCACGACAGTTTCGACGCCCACTGGCATCCTCCTCGGGTGGATACAGAAACACCCGAGGAGGATGCCAGTGGGCGTCGAAACTGTCGTGGAAATAAACTCTGTCTATTAGAGTGGGTTTTTATTCTCACAATTTATCAGTTGTCAGCATCACATTCTGAACAGGATTCTCCGTTTGGTAATGGACGAAGATCTTGGTGCTAACACCAGTTCTCCAAACATCGAATATCCATTTGTATCCCAACTGGTGAAGAATTATGAGGAACTAAAGGCACAGTTTGTTAATGGAACAGAAGAGGTCCTCGAGAAATCAGGATGGAGAGATGATATTAAGTTTTTGTACCATCTAACACGGGTGTTTAGATTCTTTGAAGAAAAAGGGAATTTTCCTTTGATTAACTTTCAGAAAATTCCAAACATCAGCAATGCGAGGTGGCATTCAAGAGCCATTCTAGCTATCCTTGCATTTATTCTTATACCTACAACAAGGAAGACTTTGGAGAAGGTATGCGGATTCATTTCATACAACTGGGCAGAATATTGGTTTACTAATCAGATGTACAATGAAAATGACTTCAAGAACTTGTCAGAAATATTGAAACCTTACAAAAAAGCATTGAACTCATTGGAAAATCACTGGAAGCAGGAGCCATCCCCACTCAAGATACCAAGAAGTAATCAGTGTGCAGAACGTGCAATCAAAGTTATGCAGGAACTGTATGCTGCCTGCAGAAACAAAAACAAACTGCAACTTCAGTTTATTCTAAGCAATAAGCAGTAATATATGTACAAGTATTATAACGATTATGTTGTGAGTTCTTTTATTATATTACATGGAATATGCAATAAAGTTACGTATGCAATAATCGATTTTTTGATTTCGGGGTGACCTTTTCTAAAAAGATATTAAAATGAAAGTTCATTTCTTTGTTTTTAGGCAAAAGTTCATCGAATTAAAGTACAGGAATATTAGGTTGTAAAAACGTTATAACCCTAATGTACATATTACCCATATTCACGATCTCCATGACCTCTTCATTGGAAGCGTTGGCGTAATCCCACACCTCGTTATAACTTTGAGCTAGATGGACGTTCCCCTTGTCTGTATTCTGAGCAAATTTCCCCTTAAGACTTTTTAGGCACAACTTTGCACTAAAGCGCTTGCCTGGGTTCTTTACAATTTGGACCCGTTCAAGTTGTATCCCTTCACGATCACGGTAGCGCTGAATATACGCCGAATTTTCATTTTCGGTCTCAACTCCTCGCGGGTACCCTGATACAGGGCCGGCTCGAGGTTTGTCAGCGCCCCGGGCAAATTGAATTTCAGCACCCTTAAAACTTTTTACCATTTTAATAATTTTTTCATAATGCTAAAAAAATTACAAATATAAGAATAAAGAATTTATTACAGATAAATGAAAAAAATCAAACGCAACAACAGACATTCAAATTCGTACATTATCCTAACTAAAATATTTTTTCCTCGACTTTAGATTTGCAAATTTTTTCGTATTTATATTTCTGACAAAGTCATTTTTCTATTGACAGAATTGCTAAAGAATTTAGGCTATTGGCTAATATAATGTTATAAATCCCTGAAAATTTTACTCCACATCAGGAAATTTTCACATTTGACTTTTATTTCATTTTATTTTATTTATTTATTTTTAGATTTTTCGCTTTGTATTTGGAAGATCCCAAACACATGACGTGGCGCCCCGGGCAACTGCCCGAGTTGCCGGTACCTTGAGCCGGCCCTGCCCTGGTACTTCTACTTTATCCTTTAAAAAAGTGTTTATATATTTTGGAAAAGGTTAGGGAGCTTCTGAAACCTCCACACCTCATAAGTCTTCAATATTCTGTAACCGTGGCGAACGACTAGGTAGGGACAGCTCAGGACTCTGATCTTCCGCTGGTTGGATGTGTGATTACAGGCCCCATTGTTCCTCTGCGCACTTCACGCACAGGGGAAACATGAGTTTGTGGTCTATAACGACGAGTAAAACTGGCATCCATAAGTCGCGAGGGGGAAGCACATCTACGAAAGAAAGGCCGAAATAGTTCTCGTTCAAATTAGCTGAGAACTCTTCGATGGTAGGCAGGGCGGGACCCACCAGCTTTTCAGGTGCTCCTACGGGGTATGGATTGTTCTTCATCACGTAGGGGTATAAAGAACAGAAGTCGTAGTAATGGAGTTTCACGCCCTCCGTGGGTGGAAAGTATAGTTTGAAGGGGTTTGTACGTCCACCGAACAAGCTATCGCCGCATTTGAGGGGGTCCAACACCATTGAACGTTTGATGGTGTTCATTTCTTCGCGGTACTGCCCATCTGCCTCCATCCGTGTATCATATTCGTGTCCCCACAAGACCTTGTGAGTGAACTGGGAGCTTATAAGCTGATCGCGGGTCCGAGTCCATGCAAGACTGTTCGCAGGAGATCTACCATGAATATTTCCTACGATTCCACACTCAGGACGTCGGGTGTCCGGCGAATTTGTCTACAACAATTTGTCTAAAGATACAATTCATCTACAACAATTTGTCTACAACAATTTATCTACAGCAATTAGTTTACAGATACAATTTATCTACAATAATTTGTCTACAGATACAATTTGTCTAGAGAGGAAAAATGAAAGCTATTTGATATTAATTATTATTAATTTTTTCAAAAAAATGAAAAATTTGTTTCTGCAATCGGTTTTCTTGAGAAATGATAAAGAAAAATGTTATTGGATATTGAATAAATTTATTTACTGAAACGACGCAATACACTCCAACATCTTTTTGAATAAGTCCGAGCTGGTGTGGCGCTTACGCCACACAAATTCACAAAAAATGACAAGAATTAGTGCGGTATCTTGCAAAAAACAATAGTATAAGAAACTCGATTAGGTTAGGTCAGGTCAGGTTAGGTCAGGTTAGGTTAGGTTTCTCAAGAAAACCGATTGCAGAAACAAAATCAGGGTCATCGACTGCCCTTGTTTTCAATTTCGTAGAAAAATCGAGAGCGGTCCATGAAACATACTAGGTCCAAAATTATTTTCTCCACAGATACATATTTGGAGACAAAAGATAAAAAAATTTATATACAGTATATTAAAGGGGGTTCCACCACTGAGTCACCCATAGCCTCAGAGAATTAAAATTTTATGTAGGTTTGCAAGTTATAATGTTTCAGACCAACAAAGACCCTAGGGTTCACTCATGCCAGACCTACCTAACCATGTTTGTAATTGTGAATTATTCGCAACATGAAATAATAATAGTAATGAATTAAATTGATTAGTTTTCAGTTAATTATTAAAATTTTAATTCCCTTCCATCCCCGCAATATCTTAATACAAAATATACACAAACATATATATAAAATTATGTACTTCTACAAAATATTTAGCTAGTCTATTAACAAGGCAGGCAAGTGTGTGAGCATTTTCTGTAATTGGATGTCTGTCATGTGCTTGTGTCTACTAACTCTTTGAATGTCGCCGTTTCAACTTGGGTCTCCCGCCGTGAAAGGTGTTTATGCGGCAAGTGGTGTACCGAGTCGTTCATACTTTGCGGTGTTGTGCCACTACGAGAGTAGAGAAAATCTCTCTCCGGCGAGGAATATCAGTGGAGGGTCCCTGTATCTATCCCCGTGTACTTTTCCCTTATGGAGAATGAAAGTGTTTCATGGGTGATCACCCGTTGTCGCTTCGGCTAATTCAAGTCTCCCACTGAGAGGTGTTTATGAGGCAAGTGGTCAAAAATGAGTTGTTCGATGGTTGATCATGCTATGTGGGGCATAATCAAGCAGAGACGTCTATCTCAAGTGGGGGGACGACTAAGTATAAGAGTAAATGTTTAAAAAAAAACTCCCGCGGGATTACGTTATACTATTTTAACAAATACTTATTTAATCGATTCAGTAAAAAGGTCGTGAAAATTGTAACAAAGAACAATTGTAGAGTTCATTCACACCATGCAAACATTTTTCTCGTGCATCCAGTTACGCATTGGCGAACAATAGAAACCAATGGATGTCATGAAACGCTACACTACTTAATCTACACCATGCATGTTTTTGAAGGATTTTGTTATTTCAAAAAGTGTTCATTCCAGGCTCGGGAAAATTACATTTTTTCGGAATAATTACAATTTGTTTACTTTTTAGAAATAATGTAATTACAATTATAGTAAAATATAACATTGTCGTAACAATTACAGCCAAATGTATAATTAACTACATTCAAATGTAATTAAAAATGCAATTTTTCCAAGCCTGGTTCATTGACCATGCAAACATTTTTCTCGTGCATCGTTATGCATCTACATTCTACACCATACGTTTGTTGTTTGAATGATTTTTTTTAATTTCTTACATGAATATATATTTACAAAAGAGTACACACTTGATTACGCTCTATACTAATTTACATTATAATCAAGTGCTTTCATAAAAGTAGTATTTCTTTTCCTACAAATTATGTGCACTCTTTACATCTTTTGATGCACCTGTGGCAATACACATAGTGTCCACAAGAATTATTGACTTGGTTTCGAGGTCTGGTTAGACATACTCCACATGGATGTTTTACCTACTGATATTCAACATCAGACTCCGAATAAATTTCATAATCATCGTCGTCTGGAGAATCTAACAATTCTAGTTCATTCATTGGCGAAATTCTAGATGTCACTGTCCGAAATAAAATTTGATCTACTCGTAAACTGCACTTCACGACTTTCAAGTTCAACGAAAGGAAGACTGGTATCATCACTTAAATAATTAATTTATGTTTGCATTAATCCCTAATAGACTAGGGATGGGCTAAGATATCGTCAGTATTCACTGGTTCATTAACTAAATTGCCAGTTCGCTCAATATTAGCATTTATTGAGTTCATATGTTCCGATTGTTGAGTTGATTCAATTAATTCAACAGGGTCCTCAGTTGTTACATTTTCACTTTGAAAATGTTCATTATTTACAGATGGAACATTCACGTAATGTGAAACGCTTTGAGTATCTGAATGAATTAAATTGTTGACGGCATCGGTATAAGGATGAAACCCTAGGCACGATTCATGAATATTTTTCCTCCTCAATCTTTTCAGCTGACCTCTGGAGAAAGGCAATTGACGTATTGGAACATTTCCTGGTCGTTTGTCTGCCAGGAAATGGCTTGGAGAACGCGTAGAAGGCAGGCGATTTTTCATCGGGGCATTTCCACGAAGTACCTCTACTGCATCACTGTTTGGAGGACGCTTTGAAGGCAAACGATCTTCATCGGGGACACTTTCGGGATATCTCCCTGATGCACTGCAGATTGGAGGACGCGTTGAAGCCAAACAATCCTCCAGGGCAGGGTTTTGAGGACTTTTAGAATGCAGACGATTCTCCTCCGGAGCAGTTTCATGAAGTACATCTACTGCGTCAAGGTTTTGAGGACGCGTAGAAGGCAGAAGATCGTCCTCCGGGATACTTCGTGGTTGTTTCTCTGCTAAGTTGTTTTCAGGATGTGCAACAAGCAAACGACCCTCCTCCGGGACATTTACGTGATGTCTGTTTGGCAGATTGTGAATTTTGGCATTTTGACGTGGTTGAAATGAAGGAGTTGCATGCTTCACTTTACGAAGAAACTGAGGAACGGTGATGTAATTAGATCTCAGTTTAAAGTTTCATGGCATGAATGAAGAAGTCTGGCAATTTTTAAGAATTGAAGGATGTCCAGGATTGAAAATGCTTAAAACAGTCTACGGTTTTTACTACTAAACTTTAATTTACTAACTTTGTTCCATTAAGAAATAATTCGCTTTTGTGAACCGTATTTTTTTTATATTAAATTTTCATATTTGCGCATTTTAATACGAAATCTACGAATAAACAGATTAAATTATTAAAATAATTTACGAAACTATTTTAATTAGTCAAAACAAAGGCCATAAACTACGCCATTTAAATCATCGCTCACTAATTTCTACGTTTAAACTCGCGCCAATTGCTCTCTCGCCTTCGGTGTCCACATTCGGTAAAAATTGATTAATAGCCGTAATGGTAATCGAAGGATGTAATTAGGTAGAGAACTTGTTAAAGAATTGCTCTATGAAATGCAATATGGGATTCATTAGAGGGGAACTTGGCGATGCGCGTTACTTTTGTTTCACAATTTTCATTTTGTCACCACCAATTAAACATTGAAATTAACTCAAATTAGTAACACGGTAATAACTTTACTTCCCACCCATGTACAGTACAGTCAAATAAATTAGTCCATGTTCGTACGAAAGAAAACTGTATGTGTGCGCGTATGAGAAGAAGAAGAAAACGAATAGAAACGAGAGTGAACAAGGTTAAACGGAAGAAAAACACAAAGCGCCAAAATACAAATAAATTTCAAATGAAATTATTATTAATTTTATCAAAAATTTAAATTCAAGTTTTGAATTCAACAGAAATTAATCGTTTCTCAGAATTATTTCAGAAGTAAAATGAACTAAAATCAAAGCTGGGCACAAACCGTTAATCCGTTAATCGTTAATTAACGAAGTTAACTTTTTCGTTAACGATTTAACTTTTAAGTTAACTTTGAAAATCATTATCGGACTAATTAACTTCCGTTACATTTAACTTCCGTTAACTCAAGTCCGTTAACCCAAAAAATTCATAAATAAGCAAGATCCAGGGGGAGGAACAAGCCTACCTTGGGACTCTGCTGCCAACAGTTGCTGCGACAATCTTCAGGCTTAAGGACTTGAAGTCCAAGGGTCTCGTCTACTGCAGCGCCTTGGTCGACGCACTTTTGGCAGGCATCGACAAAAGGTTTGGGCCCCTCCTGGAGGATGACGAATGCCAGCTGGCTGCTGCCTTCCATCCCAGGTTTCGCCTCATCTGGTTGGACAAGTATGACAACACCAAGGTCGCCAGGGTGAGGAAAAGCATGGAGGGTACAGTCGAGGAGGCCATGAAGCAGCAGTCCAACGAAGTGGGCAGCAACAGTGGAGGCAGCAACAACGAGGAGGAGGAGGAGGATGACTTCTTCAGTGCTGTCATCCAGACAAAAGAGAGCAGCAGAAGCCACAGGTCACTCAAGGGCAAGGCCCAGAACTTGGTCAAGACCTGGCTGGAGACCAACTCCAAGGACTTGCTGACAGATGCTGCCTTCTTGGGTGAGCAAGTGTTGGTGGACTTGTTCATCAAGTTCAACACAGCCATCCCCTCCAGTGCTGCAGTGGAGCGTTTGTTCTCTATGGGCAAGGACATCCTGAGGGCCAAGAGATCATCCCTGTCTGATGAAAACTTTGATATGTTAATTTTCATGAAGGGCAACATGCATCTCATGGACAAAATGGAGAACGAGAAGAAGAGGGAAAATTAAATTATATATATATTGTGTTTTTCATTTTTTTTATAATAAAAGTTAACGTTAACGGTTTATCGGTAACTTCCGTTACATGTTTAACGAATTAACGGATTAACGGTTAACGAAGTTAACTTTTTGGTTAACGGATTAGCGGTTAACGAAGTTAACTTTTTGGTTAACGGTGCCCACCACTGACTAAAATAGAATATGATGAAAATGAAGGTGAAAATGTCATCATTTTCTATTTATCGTCTTTTTCGTCGCTTACATCAAAAGTATGAAAACACCAGAAATGCTCTACCCGAGTTACATATATATATATATATATATATATATATATATATATATATATATATATATATATATATATATACGTGTGTGTGTGTGTTCCGAATGGAGCATTTATTACATTCCATGACATTCACTTCATAACTTTCTTATTTAAATAGTTATTTATCTGATTCTATTTTCTTTAATGCAGGAAGGAGGGGCCAAGGGAGAATGCCGGCAAAAATGTCTCTCCCATGGAGGAAGAAGAGAGCTAAAATCAAGGTCCAGGGTTTTCGAGATACCCGGATACTCTGTGTTGAGAAAGAGTGGAGGTCAGTAGGTCATAGGGGGGAAGATGGATTGAAGAAGATTGTTCATGAGTTAACCGGTTGAGTAGATAAAAGACTGAAAATACCGATTAACCCTCGCATTAAATAGTTGAACAGAGAAGGAATGAAAATGTGTCGAAAGTCGGGTACTGCGTACTCTCCTTAAAAGGAGGAGGTATACAGTTAGAAAGTTCAGAAGAGCAGTGTCCGTTATAATAGCGATAGTAAAGAGAGAGTGAGGCATTGCGACGAAGAGAGAGGAATTGAAGATAGTCAGTAAGAGGCGGGAAATTAATGAGACGAAAAGCCTTTGATTCCATCCGGTCAGGTACGGCTGTGTGGGTTGATCCACCCCACACATGAGAAGCGTACTCCATACAGGGGCGGACAAGACCCCTGTATAGAGACAGCAACTGAGTGGGTTGAAGAAACTGCGGAGCCGGTACAGTACGCCTAAAGATTTAGAAGCTGTTTTAGAAAGTGAGTAAATGTGATCTTTCCAGCAAAGCTCACGAGAAAAGGAAACGTCAAGAATGTTGAGAGAAGAGGAAGGTTTGAGTTGTGTATTGTTGAACGTAAGGGAACAGTCGTGTGGAAGATTGTGACGAGTAGACAGATGGAGGAACTGAGTTTTTGAGGCAGTTGAAAGCCATGAGGTTTACTCTACTCTTTGTACTATCTCTAATTGAGGCAGAGGTGAAGTGCACCATAGCCGTCCTACGCGAATCATGAAGTGAATGTTGAGAGGGAGGCTTTGTGAAGCGAGTGGAGAAGTGAAGAGTGGAATCGTCGGCATAGGAGTGGATAAGACGGAAAGTACAACTTAATAGATCATTAATAAATGAAAGGAAAAGAGTGGGTGACAGGACAGAGCCCTGACGAGCACAACTGTTAATAGCTTTAGGAGAAGAACAGTGGCCATCTCTACAGTCGCAGCTATAGCTCGGCCAGAAAGGAAATTAGAGATGAAGACACAGATACAGATAGAAGTATAGAACCCGAAGGATGGCAGTTTGGAAATTAAGGATTTGTGCGAGACTCTGTCAAAATGTTTTGATATGTCTAGCGCAATAGCAAAGGTTTCACTGAAATCCCGAAAGGAGGATGACCAAGAGTCAGAGAGATATTCAAGAAGATCGCCAGTAGAGCGTCCCTTGCGGAACCCATACTGACAATCTGAAAGAAGATTTGAAGAAGAGATGTTTAAGAATCTTTCTATTAAGGATAGATTCAAAAACTTTGAAAAGGCAAGAAATCAAAGTTGGACGATAGTTGGAGGGTTGAGAGCGATCACCCTTCTTTGGGACAGGCTGAATGAAAGCGAACTTCCAGCACGAAGGAAAAATACCAGATGAAAGACAAAGGCGAAAGAGTTTGCCGAAGCAGGGTGTCAGCACAGAAGCACAGTTCCTGAGAACAACAAGAGGGCAGCATCACGATGGTACGCCTTCTTAGAGTTGAGCCCAGAGAGGGCAGAAGAAACATCTTTGGAAGAGATCCTAATTTCATACGTAATTCATTCAGAGGAGGAGATGGAGGAACAGCACCGGAATCGTTAAGGGTTGAATTGGAAGCGAAAGTATGAGCAAACAGTTCAGTTTGATCAGGAGAAGAGACGACAACTGAGCCGTCGGAATGGAAAAGAGGAGGGAAAGAAGTAAAGTTGTTGGAGAGGTTCTTGGCTAGATACCAGGGAAGAATTAGAATTGGGTGTTTTCACATTTTTGTCTGACGAAGGAATTTTTGGCGAGTCGAAAAACAGATTTTGCACGATTCCAGCCACAAATATAAGCTTAGTGAGATTCAGGCGTTGAATGGCGACGGTACCTTCCGAAATCCTCCTCTCTGTTGTGGATAGCATTAAAACAAACCCAATTAAACCAAGGTGTTGTAGTAGTGTATAATACGTCTCTAATGTGTTATGCCTGTATTAATAAATTTATAAAATGATAGTGGTAGGCAATGCTGGGCAACCGCACACCAAATGGGAGGTTCGCACCCGCACTTCCGCACCCGCACTTTAGCCTCTCCGCACCCGCACTTCCGCACACCTTTAAGTTTTCGCACTTCCGCACAACCGCAACCGCACCCTATTTACATATATAAAGTTTTATCGCAAGGAAATATATAAGTTTCCATTAATATATTAATACTTTTATAAACTTTTATTTAATATTTAATTGTGAAAATAAAGTTTTAATACAATAAAGTCATTTTTTTGTTATGAGAGGTCAGAAAATTACTAGAATTACTAGAATTACTAGGGTGTGCGGACCAATCCGCACACCTTTCGCACCCGCACCTCCGCACCGTTTTACCGAGGTGACCGCACACCGCACCTCCGCACACCGTTTCGCACTTCCGCTCAGTGCGGAGGTGCGGAAGGTGTGCGGAACTTGCCCAGCACTGGTGGTAGGGTCATTGAGTGGGTAGGTTGATAAATGAATGATTATAGTAGTAATTGGTTATTTAAAATCGTTTGAGGTTAGCGCGGTGGCCGAGAGGTTTTTTGAAAATGATTCGTTTAGATATTGTTATAAAGTGAACATTTTTCGGAGTATTTATAAAGTGAACGTTTTGGTCACATCTTCACATTTGGATTCTGGATTGGATAAACGTCAGAGGAAGTTTGTGCTGCAAAACCTATTCAATTTAACCTCATTTTTGTAAATTTATAATAACGATAATAAAGGATTTACATTTAATTTCCAATATTCTGAATAGTTTTTTATTTTCAGTACTGAGTTTCTTAATAATAATTCTAGATAAGAATTTGCAGTATGCTAAGAATACTGTCTTCATTTTTGCTTCTGCTGACGCGTTTCGTTCATATACTTTGAACATCTTCAGAGCTTTATACATAATTTTAAAGTAAAATGGGTTATATATATATTTCTTGATTGTAAGTTTGATACAATTTCAAGTTAATTTTTCGACACGTAACAAAAACCCTGATAAGCAACATCATGTGGTGTACCAATTTACATGTCCTGGAGTTGACTGTACGTCGACTTACATTGGTTACACCACAAACCACATTAAAGAGAGATCATACCAACATAAATATCGTCCAAGTAAAATTAACGAACATTACTGAATAGATCATAAAATATTAAATTTAAAAAATATCTCACAAAACTTTCAAATCTTATACTCATCACATAACGTACAAAAACTAAAAATTACCGAAGCCTTTTACATTAAAATGAAAAAACCGAAAATTAATATAAAATTTAATGAACTTTCGAATATTCTTAAATTAATTTGAAATTGTGTCAAACTTACAATCAAGAAATATATATATATATAACCCATTTTACTTTAAAATTATGTATAAAGCTCTGAAGATGTTCAAAGTAGGCCTATATGAACGAAACACGTCAGCAGAAGAAAAAATGAAGACAGTATTCTTAGCATACTGAAATTCTTAGCTAGAATTATTATTAAGAAACTCAGTACTGAAAATAAAAAACTATTCAGAATATTGGAAATTAAATGTAAATCCTTTATAAAGACATAGGCTGATATCGACTTTCTAAAATAATGATAATAATAATAATAATAATAATAAATGTGTTAAAATTGGCCTACATTATTAATGAATGTAAATATTTATGGATATTCTTTACTTCAACACACCATAACCAATAATGAAACCAATATATGTTTGTAGGTAACTAAGGTGTGATAAGTCCAAATATGATGTTCATTTTGGTCGCAAACGAACACTTTGCCTAAAATGTCCATAGATAGAAACAAACAAATCTTATTCGTAACGCCATTTAAATTGGCAGTGAATGTCGAGCTCTAGATGACGGTTCCTGGTGGGCAAGCCGTTTCCATGACAACCTTACGAAATAGGTCCTATTTCCCTGTCATTTGATAGTTGTCATAGCAACCTTAATTATAATTTTTCCCTAGCAACAAAATTTGAGATTTAATAATCTCTGGTGTTCTCGTCATCGGCTTTCTTAGCGAAAATATGTAGTAGTTGTAGGTCGGATTATGCGTGACGGTATGAAACATATAGGTTAGGTTGGGTTAGGTAAGGTTCTCACTGTTATTTACTATTACACCTTTTTAACCCCACATTTTCCCTCATCTTCATAGCCCCGCCCACTACCGAAAGCTAATATTGTTCTAAAAGTAATGAATGTAATGGATAAGGAGATATGTCATAGTGGAGGCAAAGTGTTCGTTTGCAAAAAAAATGAACATAATATTTGGATTTATCGCACCTTAATTAGCTACAAACATGTAGTGTTTTGTCTGGGTGCAGTAGTATGACTGCAAAATGGACGAGTGCAGAGCAATTGCAATGTTGATCAAATGAATGCCAGTACCAACCCCACCCCCCAGGGTGCCACAAAAAAAAGAAAGGGGGAATTCCCCCAACAATCTGGGGGAGTCCACCTAACCTAAGAGATTTTGGGGGAGAAGTTGGGACAGTCTCACCCCCCAAAGAGGTTTCCCTGGCTTAGGAAGGTAAGAGAGAGAGAGAGAGACCATCCATCGTCTAGCGCTGCCAGACGCATAATGGGAGCTCAGGGTAGCATCACTTAGCTTAGAACTCGAAATCCGCCAGTTGGCTTAATCAGTCAGTTGACGCACACAAACGCACATACACTCCCCGACTATATGTAAGCCATAGGTCCCTTATTATTATTACACACACACACACACACACACACACAACGTATAAAAACATGCACTTAAAGTCCCAATAGCAAAATATATACGAGCATGCCGAATAACTATCACACAAAAAGAATACCTCACCACAACCACGATAGACTTTTAGAAGCTCATCCCAGCACATGGTGAGATATGGGCTACAACCAATCGTCTAGGTATAGACTTTTAGGAGCTCATCCCATCAACACCAAGTAGCCAAGAAGAGGGCTACATCCAATCGTCTAAGTATAGACTTTTAGGAGCTCATTCCATCAATAGCACATGGTGAGATGAGGGCTACAACCAATCGTCTAAGCATAGACTTTTAGGAGCTCCGCCTTACACACGGCTTTCACTTACCAGTTCCTGATAGACCAACACAGTCTCTAAATACGACCTAATTAATAGACAAAGCTATTAAGCATAAACAAATACGTTTATGGGGCCAGAAGTAGACAGACAAGGTCTCAAAAAAAGGGCAACGCTAATAGTTTTATCTATTAAGCTTTTCATGGTAGAAAACCACCACGAGGCCAATTTGACGTTTGGCAGGCATTCTTTTAAACAAAATACCGAATATGATAAACTAAGTTTAATGCAAAAACAAATTTTCACCTTAATATACAAATTTATCCTTAAACTATAACATAAAAAGCATTAATATGATTTTTAAAACAAAATAGAAATTAACTATTTCCTTTTTCCTTTTTTACCCAATTATTTTGTTTCGATACAAATTTATCTTTAAGACACAAATACATCCTTAAACTATAACATAAAAAGTAATACTATGATTTTTAAAACAAAATAGATTCTATTTCGGGGTAACTATTTCATTTTTCCTCTTTTACCCAATTATTTTGTTTCAATAAAATTTATCTTTAAGACACAAATATATCCTTAAACTAATAACATCAAAACGTTAATATAATTTTTAAAACAAAATAGATCTATCTGTGGATTAAATAAGTCAAATTTGGTAAAGACACGCATCCAGAATTCGCGGCTCGTCCAATTACAACCCAATGGGCGGGGCATGAGAACGAATCTATGGTCTCTGTTTTGTGGAAAACTTCGCTTTCACATTACAACCACACCCAAATTCTCTGATAGCCAACAGGAAACTCGCGAGTCGAATACTGGGGTTCTGAGGGGTGGTTACAATCGGGATCACGTATATAAAAGGGAGCATTTTCAGCTGGAACCCACAACAGTGATCTTTATCAACGAGTAACTACACATTCTCTCGTCATGGACACTTCCAGTCAGACACATCAGCTTTACTGCTCCCCACAGGTGTTTGAAGTCAACGATCCCTCTGCCGGGGCCGCACTTGTGCTTTTAGGAGCCGCCAACTGGAATGAACTACTTTCAACGCAATCCATTGCAGAAATTAGTGACGGCGAGAAAGAACCAGCTGATGGAGAGGCCATTGAGATGTAAGTAGAAATAATTACGTGACAATTTAAAAATTATTTTTTGAAATGTGATTTAAACTGGTTATCATTCTTGGGCTGTATACCTTACCTTGCCTTATGAACCTTGTTGTTTCGTGCGTTGGTCTCTCTCCACACGGAGGTCAAGCTGGTGGCCCCGCCTCTAGGTCTGGCTTGGTGGAGGAGCTAGTTCCTTTCTTGTGCTCTCCATCGTACATAGCCAGGCACCCCTGGCTCATCTGGTACCGTCCTGAGCCAGGCATCCAGTCTTCTCTTAAAGACTTCAACTTTGACCCCCGTTACGTTTCTGAGGTCCTATGGAAGCTGGTTGAAAAGTCTTGGCTCATTCTGCCTTTCCTATTTTCCAGTGTTGTTTGAATGGTAATTGGGTTTAGTTTTAGGTTTGGTACCAGTTTTTTTATCATTTTCCATATGTAGATTATGGTGTACGTCTCTCTTCTTTCCAGGGAGTACAGATTTAGTTTACGTAGTCTTTCCCAGTAGTTGAGTTCTTTGCAGCTATCAATCTTGGCTGTGAAATGCCTTTGCGTTTCTTCTAGTTTATTAGTTTCTTCCTTTTTATATGGGGACGTCCAAACTGAGCAGTATTCAAGTTTTGGTATAATCAGTGTTTTTAGTAGGGGAATCATTACTGTCCTGTCCCTTCTTTTAAACGTTCTTAGTACCTGTTCCGCCACTCTTTTTGCTTTATTTATCGCTATCTGATTTTGTGTTTCGAATTTCGCATCATCTGTCATTATTACCCCCAGATCGATCGCTTTCGTGCTTCTCTGAATTTCCTGTCTAACTGGAGCATAATACGCAGTCTGTTTAAGTTCCTCATTTCTACCATATCTCAAGAGCCGAAATTTCTCGGTGTTACATAACATGTTGTCTTCTGACCATTTGTACATTTTGTTTGTGTCCCTCTGCAAGGCCTCCACTTCATTTACATCGCTGATTTTTGTGCTGAGCTTTGTATCGTCTGCAAAGGATGTTTGTTACTATATTGTTGCTGTTTACTCCGCTATCTATGTCTGTTAGCATGATAGTGAACAGGAGTGGGGCCAGCACTGTCCCTTGTGGTACTGAGCTGCGTACTTCCGACTCTGATGATGATATACCTTGAATTTTGACGACCTGTAGACGTTCTCTGAGGAAGTTATAGATCCATTTAGCAAAATCTGTGTATATGATATCATAGTTGTCATTGCCTTCCAGTGCATCTAGGGTATTGTTGTAGTGTTCTATTAGTTGTGATAGGCATGATCTACCTGATCGGAATCCGTGCTGATTTTTGTTGAATCTTTCCAGTATCCCCAAGAAGTCATAAATTTTCTCTCTAACTATTCTTCAAATACTTTGGTGAGGTGGGACGTCAATGACACTGGTCTATAGTTCTTTGCTTAAGATCTGTCCCCTCCTTTATATATAGGGACAATGTTTGCTCTTTTCAAGATGCTCGGTATTTCCCCAATGTCTAGGGATCTTCTCCATATCCAGTATAAAGATGTAGCTATTTCATTTTTACAGTTTTTAATCAATAATGCGTTCTAATTGACAGGACCTGCAGCTGAATGTGGTTTCATTTGTCCTATAGCTCTCGCTACATCTTCTGGGATAAAATCAAAGTCTGTTATACACTCTCCTTGCAATTTCTCTTCAAAAAATGCATCTATGTCCTGTATCGCTTTGTCACTTTTTGGGGTACTGAAAACGGATTCATACTGGGCTCTCAATGTTTCAGATATTTCTTTTGGATGATCGGTTAGTTCATTATTTCTCTTCCTTAAGGGCCCAATAGCGGCGTGCGTTTTTGTTTTCCTTTTCGCATAGCTATAAAAGTATTTTGGATTTTCCTTTATTGCTTGTATTTCCCTATCGATACCCTCCAGTTTTCCTTGTATTACATTCCCGGTATTATCTCCGCATTTGGCTAACTTCGCCTCCACTCTCTTTCTTTTGCGAAATAGTCTTCTCTTTTGCCGCTCTATCCAGCTCCTATTTCCTTTTGGCTGTGATTTCGGAGCATATTTATCTAAAACTCTCAGCGTTTTTTCTTCCAAGGTTGTTAGCATTTCTTCAGATGTTTTATTATCTAAAACTGTTCTCCACTCTATCTGGGCTATGTGCGATCTGATTGCTTCACAATTTATAGTCGTGGAGTTTAAGTTAAAGGCCCCAAATTTGTTTCTTTCCTCAATATGTGTATTGTCTTTTAATGTTGTCGTCATATTTGTTTGTTATCTCGATTAAGTTGTGGTCTGAGATAATGGTTGGGGTTATTTTTATATCAGCACTCAAGTTCGTGTTATTCGTGAATACCAGATCCAGGCAGTTATTTTTTCTGGTATTTTCTTTTATCTTCTCTGTCAGCATAAACTCGTTTGTGAGAACCATCAACATTTTTGCTTACTTCTGGTCTTCTCTTATGCCCCCCTTGTCCTGGTACAAACAATTTGAAGGTTCTATCCTTAAATGCTCGTAGCCTACGAAATAAAATAAATGAATTTTTTTCTTTAATTGCTTGTAAAGACTATGATTTAATTACGATAAATGAATCGTGGCTTAGCACTGAAACACGTGACTTTGTAGGGGAGTATCAAATTAAAGGTTATAGACTTTTTGTTAAAAACATAATAGGTAGGCGAGGAGGCGGTGTTATGTTGTATATCAAAGATAATATTGCAAACGTTATAGAAGTAAAGCACTCAATTCCAGAACCGATAGATTCGACTATAGCAGAACTTAAATTAAACGATTTCAAACTTCTTGTTGCGGTTATATACCGGCCCCCTAATCAAACAGCTGATACAGACGAAGCGTTATATCGTGAACTAAAGAGAATAATCGGAAGTGAGCAGGCTTTAGTTATGGGTGACTTTAATTGCGCCAACGTGAATTACGATACAATGCAGGGAGACGCGGAAGGTAATCGTTTAGTTAATTTTCTCGAGGATAGCTTTCTTATTCAAAAGGTTGGGGAACCTACGAAGTTGGACAGTATTTTAGATTTAGTAATAACTACGGATGATCGGCTAATTACTGATCTTCAAGTAATAGAACCGCTAAGCAATAGCGATCACAATATGGTAGAGTTTGTCCTCTCAGTAAGTCACTCGAAACCAACTAACTCGACTAAAATTCCTAACTTCCAGCACGCAAACTTTTGTAAATTTCGAAATAAATTGGCACACGTCAATTGGGAAAACGTGATGGGGAACTCCAACGCAAAACTAATGTGGAAATCGTTCGAAACAGTATTTAGGACTGTAAATGAAGAATGTGTACCGTACAAAATTAAGCGTGCGAAAGTAAACAACAAGCCCTTGTGGTTTACTTCTAGAGTAAGAGACATTATAAAGAGTAGAGATAGGGCTTATAGGCAACATAAGTGCGATAAAGACAATTTGTTGTTACGAAACAACTACATATCTCTGAGGCGTGAAGAGAAAAGTGTAATAAAAAAGTCCAAGCGCGACTCCATAGTTCGTGACGGTAAAGAAAACCCCAAACGGTTCTTTCAATACATCAACAATAGAAATCCAGTAAAAAGTGTCTTGGGGCCGTTGAAAAATGTAAACGGAGAGCTAGTTTCCGAAAACAAGGAAATGGCTACCTTGCAAACGAATTTTTTACGTCAGTTTTTACTATAGAAGATGTAACGAATATCCCTACGGTCATAGACATAATACCTTTAGATAATGGTAATATTTTGGATAATATTGTGGTCAGTGAAGGGGCGGTAATGCGCTATATTGATAAAATGAAAACGCGTAAATCACCGGGCAGGATTCCATATATCCCATACAACTAAAAGAATTAAAAGATAGCATTGTTGTGCCGCTAACAAAGATTTTTAATGCGTCTATTTCTGAGGGGTGCGTACCAGATAATTTCAAGTTAGCAAACGTAACACCTATCTTTAAGAAAGGCGATAAAGGTGCGGCGGGAAATTATAGGCCAATCAGTTTAACGTCTGTTGTAGGTAAGCTACTGGAATCAATAATTAGAGATCGTATAGTCGAACACTTAGAATTGCATAAACTAGTTAGAAATACGCAGCACGGTTTTAGGCGAAACAAATCTTGCTTAACTAATCTTTTAGAATTTTTTCAAAGCGTGGTTGACGTTTACGATAGACATCGGGCGGTTGATGTAGTGTATTTAGATTTTCAAAAAGCGTTTGACACCGTGCCGTACAAAAGACTCATTGAAAAAACTAAAGCTCATGGAATCAGGGGTGTAGTAATAAATTGGCTAGAAGAGTGGTTGCGAGGTAGGAAACAGAGGGTGGTCGTTGATGGAGCGGAGTCGTGTTGGGCTAATGTAGCGAGTGGCGTTCCTCAGGGTTCTGTATTGGGCCCCTTGCTTTTTCTTATATATATTAACGATTTAGATGTCGGCCGAGTCAGTACAGTTTCAAAGTTTGCGGATGACACGAAGCTGGGTGGTAGGGCGATTAATGACGATGATAGAGGTAAAATCCAGGAAGATCTGAATAAAATCGTTGATTAGTCAGTCACATGGCAAATGAGATTTAACGTTGATAAGTGCAAAATTTTACATATAGGTTCGCGTAACGGTAATTTTGCGTATAGTATGTCAGGGAAAGAGTTAACAAGCGTAGAGCAGGAAAAAGATTTAGGAGTTATAGTCACTGGTGATTTAAAAGTAGCGAAACAAAGTACAGCAGCGGTCAATAAGGCGAACAAAGTGTTAGGTTTTATAGCTCGGAATTTTGAGTACAAATCGCGCGATATTATAGTTCCTCTTTATAAATCATTAGTTAGACCCCATTTGGAGTACACGGTCCAATTTTGGAATCCGCATATGCGCAAAGATATAGATAAAATCGAACGAGTTCAAAGACGAGCAACTAAGATGATTCCGTCGCTTAGGTCAAAGTCGTACGAGGATAGGCTTAAGGAGTTAAAATTGACTACACTCGAGAGTAGGAGGGTAAGGGTGATCTAATCCAGGTTTTCAAAATTATGAATGGGTTCGATAACGTAGATAGAGATAGCTTTTTCGAAATATCTCAATATAATAGGACTAGAAATAACGGGTGTAAGTTGACAAGTAGAAGGTTCGAGACAGCAGTTGCCAAAAACTTTTTTACGCATAGAATAGTAAATAGCTGGAATAGTTTGCCGGTAGAAGTAATTAGTAGCACGTCTATAAACATGTTTAAAAATCGATTAGACGCATATGTTGATAGAGTGGGTATAGTTTAAGGTAGTAAAATTAAGGCTTTGTGGTGATAGATCCCACAGCTCAACACAAGTGTTGTGGGATATAGGGAGGCAGCATCTTGGGTTAGGGGATACTCTCTGTCCTTACACACCCCATTTAAAGAGATTCCTCTGCCGAGCGGCGCCCCCCATATTACTGTGAGGTATTGAAAACTCATGATCTTCACTTGCCCCACAAACACCTTTAAATGGGAGACCCAAAATGGGTGCACACACATTTCTACACTACTGTACAGTCTTTACAGCCACACCTACACTTTTCCTCCTAAGTATATATATTGTAATGTATATGGTGGTAAATTTTGACTTGGTCCGCAATCGATATGGACCGTGACTTATTTTTCGTTGGCAAGGTACTAGTATTGATGGATACCGTAATGAAATTGACTGGAAATTTGCATGTCGGTTATAAATAGATATAGAGTGTAACATATTTGTGGATAGTAGTCTATTATGATTTGATCCTCTGGATCCAGAGATTCTATCGTTAGTTTTAAATCGATAATTAATTAGTTTTAAATTAATAATTATTTAGTTTTGTAAAAATTGGTCGTTGCCAATGTACAGGCAGTTTTTACATAAATTTCTTATGTTCTTGTGGTTCGGAACCCACGTAAAATTGTAGGTCCCCTCCGCCACCACGGAGGACATACACAATACACAATTACGAATACAGTTAGGTAGACCAGCCATGAGTGGATCCTAGGGTCTTTGTTGGTCTGAAACATAACATTATAACATATATATATATATATATATATATATATATATATATATATATATATTCCTATCCACTTTTTTGTATTTTATAAACGGGAAGTTAAAATCCCCGCAGATCATTATATTGGGAGATAGAGGGTTTATGTCCTTTATTAGCTTTCTGATGTCATTCATGGCTTCCGAGAATTTTTCGGTTGGGGTGCTTGGGGATCTATAGATGACTATTAGTATCACGTTTAGTTTTTTTATTTTCACTGCTAGGCGTTCCACAAAGCTGTTTGATTTACTTATTCGTCTCTATCATTGGGGGATGTTCATATATATATATATATATATATATATATATATATATATATATATCGTATCATTCAGTGCTTAGCCCTTGCAAGTCTTAACTAATTTTATAAAAGCCATAATAAGCGCGTTTTGAAGTAAAAGGATATTCGACCGGGTTCGAGACCCGGTGTTGACAGACGATGCGTAGTACACCCAGCTAATCTTCCTTTTGATCCCGTCCAACGGTCCTGGGTTCAAGACCTCTATTTTATTTTGTGGCCTATATGAATTCGCGAACTTGTTATTTATTTTAGTGCTCTGAGAATGTCCTTTGAAAGTGAAATTTTATTACGCGTTTGTTCCCCTGTACGTGTTAACTTAAAAATTTACAGGTAGGCTTTTAGAATTACTAAAACTTTAAAGGTAGGGAAATTCCAACGGTTCTGGGATCGAGACCCGGTGATGGTAGGCGATGCGTAGTATTCATAGTTAGGGTAATGTATTTCTGGCGCTATAAATTAGTGTACTTGTAACTTCTTGTACCGCTCTCTCTCTCTCTCTCTCTCTCTTCATATATATATATATATATATATATGTATGTTCCTCTGTGTATTTTGGTGAAAAACAATTGGTTTTTAATTATTAACCATTCTGTCTCCCCGTGATTAATTCTTCATATATATATATATATATATATATATATATATATATATATATATTTTATATATATATATATATATATATACTGTATATATGGTGTGGATGTAATAATACTTTTTCAACTTATTACATTTTGTAAAATGTTTCATTAAAATAGCCGGTATCCTCAATTTTAAATTATAGATTAGTTTGCATTACTACTGAGCTAGGCTTTCTGAGTACAATTCGATTTATGAATGCTATGAATATTATTCTTTCTCTTCTAGGTCCAATGCGGAGCTGACACCTGTTATAGCTACTTTTTGTGATAGCAAACGCAAATAACCGACGGTGATTTGGAGATTGAAGTTTTACCGCGCAGTCAACCCAGTGACCTGAATACGGAGGTCGAAGTATTGGCTCACATCCGGTCCAATGATTGCCAAGTCGTCGGGGAACTAATGTAAGCTTTTTCTTTCTGTTAAGAACAAGACACAGTGTATTTTCATCAATTTATTATGTGATAGAAATCATGTTTTATAAATTAGTACAATTTTACATCCAACTTAAATTAGTTACAGAATTAGCATACATTAAATTTTAAATAAGCTATAGAGCACAAGACTAACATTATTGGGGACATCTTATATTTTACACAATATTGTTGCAATTATACATTTTATATATACACGGGTAAAACTTTACACAATACATCGATTGCGCACAAACGGAAAAAGGTATTTTATCTGCATGCACACCATTTCATCATTCAGCTCAGTGTGACACGGGTCGAATAATGATAAAAAATGTATAAATTCATTTCCACGTAACATGTGCAAGATAAATGAAAGACAATACATCCCGCAAGTATTACTAAAATATCCTTGTAATTGGTAGGGATTCCAGACAATTTCGGGGATATGCAACTGTTCGAGAAATTTTACAGTAACAGGGTCACTCCAAGGACGAGTCCCGAGTGAATTAAAATAGTACATTCTTTCCCTATTTTTAAAGTAGATGGCCAACCAATTAATCCCTTCGCCACCAATTGTGTTGACAATAAGGCCACCGCATTTTCTCGTAGTTGGCAGTTTCAATGTTTCATTCTTCGCAAACTCACCGATAAATTTGGGCGTGATTCGGTTACTATTCATTACTCTCTGAAGTGTATTGGCAGCCATTTTAAAAGTTAGTGACCACTCCTAAATCTATCGACTTCTATTAGAGCTTGTGATTCGAGGTATACCAGTACACTAATGGGCGCGTCTATCGGGTTGGCAAATTCCAATCTGACTGAGATGTTCCCACTTTGTTGTGGACTTAAGTGTGTATCTACACTAGCAGATAAGGCAGGAGTGATGTCAAACGGGTAAAGGTTAAATTGGTCGCTGAATTCTTTCTGCGTTACCCCACTCCCAAGCTCATCACAACCACTAGCAATATGGACCAGATTACTATATTCTCTCGCACAAAGCGGGAACACAGCGTCTGATGAGTAGTCCGTATAAAATGTCCCTCCCAGTGCAACACCGTTGACGTATAGAGTTATGTTTTTAAGGCCGAAATTCTCGAATTTAAAGTCGTTCTTTCTATATTTTCCATTCACCGAAGCGTGATCCTGCAATCTAATTAATAGCCTTTTAGGTAGAGCACCCAGGGCGAAGTTTTCTATTTGTTTCGAGGCCAACCGTGCGGGTATCGTGTATAGTTTGATTTGTACTCTGTTAATTGGGTATTTTGCTGTGGCGTGTAGTAAATTTTTTTCAATTTCTATTTGTGTTGGTGAACTTAGTTTCACTCGCTGTACGCGAAGGTATGTTTCCATAACATGAATCACAAAGGGTTTTGCGCCCTTCTTGATCAGCCCCCAGATTTATGCAGATCTCAGGATTCGTGCGGGTGAGCTTTATTTTCATGTCGATGCCGTTCATAAGCAGTCTCTCCTGGAATGTGAAGTCTGTATGCAGGCGTGTAAAACAGTCGTATATCTTCTTTTTAAAATTTGTAAATTTATCCTTTATACTATTTTCGTCTTTAGTCTGATAATAGGCCTTGGCACTTAAAAAGGTATCCTTCGCTTGTTTTGAAAAGTTGAGGACATTTTCCAGACAGGCTCGTAGGTAATAATAACCCGTTCCTGCCGAAATGTTGACTAGGGGTGCATCGGATATGAATTTTTCATATCCGGCCGGATACCGGAAATGCTGGATATATATTATTAGGTACCGTATTATTTTTACACTCATATTGCTATGTTTTGTTTTGCATTGCCCCCCCCCCAAATATAAGATAAATAATAATTTAAGTATATTCAGATGTTTAATTGTTTTGTTCTCTTTCAGGTTCTTGTGTTGTATTAAACTATTAAGTATTAATCATGACAAGTTTTGGGTGGTCACTGTATACTGTACAATAAATGATCCTAGCGATATCACTGCAAAGTGTAATATTTGCCAAAAGATTATCAAACGTGGGACGGAGAAAGGTGGCCAAAAGTCTTTTAGCACAACACCTCTTCATAATCATTCGAAGATTAATCACCCAAAAGAGTATGCTGAAGCCAAAAACGAAAATGACAAAAAAAGAATAGCTGCGACTGAATCAAAGGATATAGGCTTAGATAGAATACGGGCTAGACCATCAATTCTACTGGTAGTACTCTGAAAGAAAAGAAAATGGACCAAATGAGTAAGCAGATCTCAATAGAGGAAAGCTTTTCATCTAAAAAAATATGGGACATCAATGACTCCAGGTCTGTGATGATTCACCGTAAAATTGGATTGGCATGATGATGGCTTTGGACAACCAGCCATTTACTTTAGTTGAAGATGATGGTTTTATTGATCTAATGGCCTACCTCCAACCCAGATATCTCTTACCGAGCAGAAGGTACTTTTCTGATACTATAATTCCTCGTCTTTATAATGAGTTCAAGTCTAAAACTGCTCAGAAGCTGGAAGGAGTAAAACATGTCAGCTTTTCTTTAGATATATGGACATGCACAACCTCTCAAGAAAGTTTTATATCATTATCGGATCACTGGATAGGTAAAGATTTTGAAAGATACGATGCTGTGCTACATGCCTCTCATTTCTCAGGGTCGCATACTGGCAAGAATATATCTGAAAAGTTTTGCTCTATGTGGGATAGTTGGGATCTTGATGCAAATAAGAGGAATTTATTGGTGAGGGATGGAGCTAGTAATATGGATGTTGGTAGTGACCTGGCTGAAATACCTTCAATACACTGCAGCATTTATTTACTCCAACTGGTTTTATGACTCGACTCAATTATGGTTCAGAGGATTGTAATTGGTATCCTTGCAAAACGTCGTCGCCTTGCAACTCACTTTAATCATTCTCCTTTGGCCTGTAACAATTTCAAACACATTCAAGTGCAGCAAAATCTTGAGCCTCTCCTATTGGTCCAAGATGTCCCAACACGTTGGAACAGTGCATATTTGATGCTAGAAAGATTATATAAATTAAAAATTCCAGTGCAACTGTATTTGGCTGATCGTAATGAATTACCTACCATCACATCCTTCGAGTGGACACTGATACGAAATCTTCTTAAAATATTAAAACCATTCTTCCAACTAACTCAGGAAATGAGTTCGGAAAAATCAACTTTGTCTTTCATAATCCCAAGCATTTGTATTTTACAAAGATTTCTTTCAAAGATTGGCCATGATGACCAAGGTGTTCAAACGACAAAGAGAGAACTCCTGACTTCTCTTCGAGTGCGTTTCTTGTCGGAGAGTAATGATGGGAAGTCTTTGAACATAATGAAAAACAGGGCTTATGTGACTGCGACTGCAATAGATCCGCGGTATAAGTTATCTTTCTTTCAACAAGATCAAAAAGAGCAGGCTAAATCCTGGCTGATTGAAGAAGTCATAGGTATTGAAAATGACGAAGGTGGTAATGATTCTAATGAAAGTGAAGGTAATGAAAGTGGAAGCGAAAGAAGCTCAAATTCCAGTTCTCCTATGCGAAAGAGGAAAGACGAAGAGGACATTCTTGAAGCGTGTTTTATGGATATCACAAGAGGAGAGCAATCTGGGGAAGTAAGTTACAAGAGAAGAAAGGTTGAAAAAAAGACTGCTCCTGTTCTACTGATTGCAGGGGAGTTAGACCGATATGCATCTGAACCTCTTGTAGAAGGAAACGCTGTTCAGTTCAAATTTGGAAGCAGGAGGACCGATTTCCTCTCCTTAAAACTATTGTTTCAAAGCTTCTCTGCACACCCGCATCCTCTGTATTTTCAGAGAGAATGTTTTCTGAATATGGAAACATCTATGAAGCAAGGCGATCCCGAATATTGCCTAAAAGAGGAGAAATGCTCTTGTTTCTGCACCACAACGGAAAAAAGTTCTAAATCACTGTTGTTGAGTTTTTTTATTCTGAACACCTCCAGGCTGAATGGCGGCATCTAACCTTCACAATACTGCCCTCCATTCATTGATTTCATTCCAGGCATTTTATATTGTATTCAATGTATTGTTTTACATTTGTCAAGCTTGTAATGTTTTGTATTGTTTTGAAAATAAAGGAAAAAAAGGAGAAAAAAGAATGGAAAGCAAGTGCAGGGGTCTATCAATATTTTACTCTTTTTAAAAAATTTAACGCCTAGACGTTTTTATAAAAAGCTCTGATTATATTAATAGAACTGTAATCGTTAAGGATGGACAGATGTTTTATTTATTCTTGTCGTCAGTATTGTGTTGATTTAATATAAAAAGTGTTGCTGGACTGGTTTAGGGGTGGGCCCTGGAGGACTTTCCATTTTTTTGTATATAAAATATTATTTGTAATGTGTTATTATCATATTATGGCAGATTTTCATACCGGTGTTAATTTTCTAATGTCTTGGCCTATATCCGGCATATCCAACCGGACATGACCCATATCCTACCGGATACCGGATACTGAATATTTCGCAATATCCGGTGCACCCCTAATGTTGACCTGATTTAAAAATATAACACTGGCTGAATATGGAGTGTAGAAAGTTTGTTTCTGAAAATACAACATATTTATCATCGCAGTCCGTTCCATCAGAATGGACTATACGTTGTTTAGCGTACATGTGCATGCAGCTTGGATCAAAGAAGGGCCTGAGCTGGGTATCATGAATTCTATAGGGCACTCGGGGAACTAATTGTGTTCAATGGGTTAATCGTAATAAAGTCACTGTGCTCAATAGAAACTTGTGTTGGGGGCATATCAAAGAGGGACAGCTCCAATTTACAACATTGTGAGCTACACGGATGGACGAAGCGTGCCATGACGAGTCAGAAATAGTGCCACCTCTCTCGAGAAGTAGTAAACATCCTATGATTCGTGAGAGCAAAGTCCTTAGTTTATGTCAGTTAAAAAAATTATCACCCATAGGTTTCATTCGCTTAGAACACTTCTTCTTTTTGATGTCCTTTTACGTTTAACGCCACGCATGGTAACCCCTTCTTCTGCTTCTTCGGGCGGCCCTCTTCTTCCCACCACCACGCATTTTTCTCTTTGCATCTTTGATGATTTCGTCCCGTGTACGTTTTAGGTGCTTTTTTAGAGCTTCTTTAGGTCTAGCCCCCACCATTATGTCTTCTACCGTGTTAAAACCTGATAGTAGCGCCCTCCTCTCAAGGTATCTGGCGCCCCTTTTCAGCAAGGGGACAGCTGTACGTAGTATGGTTGAAAAAATGGGTCCAAGCACACTCCCACGCTGGTATCTCACCCCTCGATAGACTGTGAAAGGCCATCGGGTCATTATAACTCAGTGCGACGAAAGTGGAGCTTCACTGTTAAGCTCCCATCACCGAATGGGAAACTTTTTCCCTCAAAAATCGTTCTTATATATATTGAGATATTGGTTAATAGATTAGTCGCAACATTCACATAGTGAGGCTTGTCATATGTAATGCTCAAGCTCCTCCCTCTATGATTGGGGATGTGAGCAATGCGGAGCAGACGCGCCTGGGTATCCCTAACAAATTGATGCTCCACGATATTGCTGTAAATATAGCACATGTCTGGGGATGGATAGCCATCACCCAATTTCTCCAATTTCAACTGATACATTAGGCTGGACAAGTCATGTTGTGCCTCGTGAAAGGTATCTCTTTGGAGCACTGCTCCATATCGGCCCTCGGTTATAATTTTGAAAAGTCCTTTGTCTTTCATATTTCTATTATCCTGTGATTTTAGGGTCAGAGCATGTGCAGGGGTTTCTTTGCTTACGATTTCGTATACTAAATCAGCCGTAAGAGTTGAGCTTTTTAAACTTCCGTTTAAGTCTCTCACAACATCCTCAGCCGCACCATAACGACCCTGGCCTAGTGTTACTAATGTAGTGTAATACAGTGCCTCCTCACTCCAGGCGGCGCGCATGGTTTCATCCCTAATTACCCCTGCCTTTTCACACTCATCACGATCTCTAAGAACCGTAAAAACGGGTTCTTTCTAATCAATACTTAAAAAGCTGGTGGATAGCCGAATTTCGCATATCCCCACCTCATACGAATCACGTTCCAATTCAATGGGCCCATGGAGTTTTGTTATAAAGTTGGTCAGAATGTTATTAGGATGTACAAACAGAGAAGAAGAGGACGGTAGTGTGACATAAAAGTGTTAGGCGCTATGTTGAATACTATTTAAGTTTCATTACTGCAGCAACTTTTATATAGGTGTTGAAGCTTTCTGGGTACATTTGCCATTTTACCAGGTACATTTTTCTCGTTCCTGAACCTTTGTTGCCTAAATGTTTTCAATTTTAAACACATTTTTTCCTAAATTAAATGTCACTTCCTGCAACTCTTCGCGGTAAAAGCCTCCTGCGAGTTCTTCCCCATTCAAATCTTCAACGTAGTACAGCATTATCTCGCCTTTAGGTCTCATAGCCCTGACTTTAAAAATCTCACGTGTCCAGCCTTGCTCAAATTCCTTTGCGAATTTATTTCCCGAACGCGATAGCCTTACATAATCAGTGATTTTGAAACGTGTAGAGTGTGGCGGTGCTCTACGAATATCTTTTCTCACCTCACGCTCTGTGTGCGTACCTCTTTCTAAAACCTTGTTTTGTCCCAATCGCGCGATGGTGTGAACGGTTGTATGATGAGGCCAATGATTCCAGAATGATATATATCTGTATGTGTTTTTGTGTGTAAAATAGCGATGCATGCGTTCCTTTATGGTACGTTGAACTCTTTCAGCTAAATAGGCCTTATGTATAGAATTGCTAGTGTGGTAACTGATATTAAACTCCGCCAACATGTTCTGAAAAGCTCGGCCTATAAATTTTTTCCCCATATCCGTACAAAAATAGCCTGGAATCCTGTTTTCTTTCAACATCAGCGTTTTGGTAGCTTTAGCAACTGTTTCAGGCGATTTATTTTTCAGGGGAATTAGCCACAGATATCTAGAGAATACATCTATTATGAATAGGATGTAGCGATAGCCATCATTATACACTGAATATCTTTGCATGTCTGTTAAATCCGCTTGCCAAATAGAGTCAATCGAAGCCGCTGTTGTCTTGGCTGTTTTAAACCTTTTTCTCACCGGCTTATGAAGTGTATAAGCATCCTGCTCCCGCAAAAACCTCTCAACATCTTTTTTCCCTACTCCATCATTGTAAACACCTCTGTACAGTCTATCAACACCGCCGTAGGAGGCTGGGTTAGAAATGTCATAATAGCGTTTTCTTAATATGTTAGCCATTTGCGTATTTTAGAGGCACGTGGAGAGGGTTGGCCGTTGTTGTTTGGTCTCTTCTTTCTCCTCTTCAGAGATGCTACCGTTGGGGTGATGGCGTACTCAGTTGTGGCACATGCGAGGCTTGCTCCAAGTCTTTTAACCTGTTCAGATTTCCTATCAATGTTTTGGGGACATTTATTTGTTGTAGTCTTGCTTTAATATGCTTCCATCCTGATGGTGAGGGCCTGTCCCACTTTCTCACCAGATCATGGACAATGTCGACGATATTCGAACCCTGTACCCTTGTTCCTTCAACAATGACCTCGCCTGTATCGGTCCACTGTATGATGGGGTCTTCACTTAATAGATTATAAAGACTTAAGCCTTTATTCCTCAATGTATGGGAGACTGCTTTTTAATACATGTTCGATATGTTGTTGGGGCGCACCGTTATTCTTTGGTTGGTATCATCTCTAACGTCGGCCCAGGTCCTATGTCACCATACTCATCGTTGCCCGCGCTGTGCCTAATAATCACGGGGATCTCTGTCGGATTCTTATAATTTTCGTACTCATGAAGAAATTTCTGCAGAACCTCTTGGTATAAGATCTTTTCTCATCAGGTGACTTTTCACTGTTTAATAGGTCTAACAATTCGCTTTCCATTCTTTTAAGCCTGCTTTTACGGGGTTCTAGAACCGTGTCTGGACTCTTTGAACTTTGCAGTGAAGCATACACCTCGTGTGGAATCACTACCACTTTCTTCATTATATTAATCTAGTCAGTAAAGGTCCCAAAACTGAAAATAAGATGGGGAGGAATGATCCCCCTCTTTGTACAATAATTCGTTTTTTCTTCCCCACAGTTTGACTTTTACGAGCGAGCGTACGTATTATGTTCTTGTAACGACGTAGGCGAGCCTTCTGAGGGGTTTCATTGGTACATTACATTTTATAACATTAAGGCAGATTTCACAGATGCATTTTAAAAAGTCCGAGTCGATATTTTTAACAAACATCTGCTGCAATGCCCGGGGCAATCGATGATAGATTTTTATTAATTCACGGTATTTCTTTAGCCTATTTGTCATTCTGGAATATACACCGTTTCAGGCTCGTTTGGGAATATATTCGTTCTTAGAAGCACCTAAACGTGTTTCGCGGGTGAAGGTCACAAAGCAAATATCCGTAACGTACTTGTAGCTTCTTTATAAACTTCCAAAAACTCCTTACGCTGATTCGGGAACATTTGATTGGCTAATACCCCAATTTGTGACACATCTCTACGTTGCGCGAATAAGACTAGATATTGTGTATTTAACGACACATCGCGCATGTATCTATTTTTGAAAAATAGATTCTGATTGATGAAGAACGCTTATGTTAAGATGGTGGAGAACACTGTAAATGTCTCGGCAAACGTTTTATCCATTTCTAACATGAGATCGTCAATTACAATGACTGTATGCTATTTCCCTTTAACGAATTAACGTCATATACGCCTTTGTGGAACAAAATATCATCTTGGTACTCGTTGAATACTGACTGGTACGTCGAATAGCACCATATTACTTTATGCACAAATTTTGAGAACATCTCCCCTTATCTTTAATGATTTTAAGCATAAACACAGTTTTACCACATCCTGTAGGGCCAGATATAATACACGTGGACGGGCTCGTGAACCTGAATTTTTCTACAGAATCCATCTCTAACACGTCACACCCCAAGTGGAACATTTACAAAATATAATAAAAATTTAAGTGATGTTCCTTATATTCTACTTCTTGTTTTTTCCCTCTTCTTCCACAGAAACCGTGAATGACGACAAGTACAGATCATGTCCCATCATCGATATTACAGACGATCCCGATGACTGTGTAGTTGTGGATACAGACTCCACCCCCGCTGACGAGCCCACACCAGCGACACCTGTAACACCACCACGCGACAATTCAAAGCGGGGCCGTGATGAAGACCCTTCCACGTCAGGTATAAAGCATGCCAAGAGTGCTCCGGTTGTCAGATCCCCAGTATTAGAGCCCCAGCCCTCTACGTCTTACAACACAACCCCGACACTAGTTCCCTCCTCAAATAAATATACGTCCCCTTATTCCTGTTCAATTCTGGGTACATCTTCCACAACAGCAGCAGCAGCTTCTCGTTTTGTAGAGGATGGTATAACATTCGAAATGGTGCGCACCGCCACCCCCACCCCAGCCCTGACTAGAAGTTGGTATATAGTCAGGGTTGACCCTGGACCCATGTATAGTAATGGTGTTGAACACGGTCTGCGATGCGTAGTTGAATGTATTGTGGAGTTTGCCCTTCAGAACCGCGACGAACGTGAAGTCAGGACGAGGCTGTCCTTCGGGTTCGGGTCAGATGACGGGGATGTAGATGATTTTTGGGTAGTAATACCATTCAGACGCTTGATATAGAATATATCTCGGACCGTATAATGCAGGCCTCTCAAAGTAGTACAGCCTTCAATATGAATAACTTTACGGTAGATATTGACCGTGTATTCCGTGTTGAGGGTCATAGTGCCACACCTTATACTCTTAACTTCAATTCCACAGTTATTTACAGACGGCATATACAGTAAGCGCCGAGCGTGGTTGCGGCTTTATAGCAATAGTCTTAGCTCATATGTTTACTGTACTAAATACCCGAGTCAAAAATATTTGGTTGCCTATGGTTGTACAGCGTGCCCGCAAACTGGCTTCAGATTGTAAGTTTGAGTTTGACTGTAATATGGGTTCTGAAGAGCTGAGAAGGATAGAGCAGGAAATGAATGTTCGTATTGTTGTATTTGGAATTGATGATCATCGTAGGACTGTGTATGTTTTTAAAGGGTGTGTGAGAGATCGTACAAGACCTCTACTTATTTTAGGATTGTCAGGAACAACGTATCTCCCAATCCATAATATATGGGACTTTCACGCGAGTTATGATAAAAGTCGAAAATATGGAAGACATCATGATTTGTGTAAGGGGTGTCTCGAGTTTGCGGATGATGTAGTGAAACATTGTAAGGAGTGCCACATGGTATGTGAGCAGTGTAAAAGCTTCAAATGTGAAAGTCGTGTAGTTGAAGCTAGGAAGAGGGAATGTAATGTGTGTAGACGTACATTTTTTAATAATAAATGCTTTTAACTCCATAAGTCAACTGGCACTTGCATGAAAATGAGAATCTGTGAATGTGGTATGTTTCGTATGATGGATAATTGGGGGAAATTCACGTATAAATGCGATGAAATTCACTGTTCTACATGCCATGAGAAATATAAGGCGGATTGTGTAAAGCATGTATGTTATATGAAATGCTAAGCCTAAAAATAGACCTTGTATAACTGTATATTACGATATAGAAACATATACGGTCGCTGAAACCAAAGAAGTTACTCCACATCTACTTGTAAGTCAGACTATCTGTGATGAGTGCATGGAAGTCGAGTGTGATGAGTGTCACAAATGTGGTAAACGGATAAACGTTTTTAAAACGATCGCACACGATAGCTCTGTGAAACTCTGTGTCCTATATTGTCAAGTAAGCGGACAAGTTAAAAAAAATGACTGCGTATATTCTTGCCCATAACGGGGCAAAATTTGATCCACAATTCCTTTATAAGGAACTGCTTGAACACGAGTCATCGGAGATATTTACAGGAGACCCCTTGAAAAGGGGAAACAAACTTATACAAATGCAAATGAGAGGTAATGTTCAATTTAAAGACACTTTATTATTCACACCTTGTAAATTAGCCAAGCTACCCAAGGTGATGGGCGTAGCCGCCGAAGTTTCAAAAGGGTATTTCCCTTACACTTTCCTCACTAGCGACACTTTAAATTACGTAGGGCTACCTCCCCCTAAACATTACTTTAACTATGCCAACATGAGTGATAGTAAGCGTGAAGATTTTGACCGCTACTACAACAATTTTAATGAAGATAATCCTTACAATATAGCTGACGAATGTGAGCGTTATTGCGTGAATGATGTGCGCGTGCTTAGAGTGTGTTTCCAGGCCTTTAGGAGGATGTACAGAGACCGTTTCAAATGCGATCCGCTACAAGTCGCAACCACAATCGCCTCATTGTGCTTTATTGTGTTCAAGAACAATTTCATGCCTAAAGACACCTTAGCCGTCATTCACAGAAATAACCCTCGCAGTTCACTCATAAATCTTGTGGGAGCATGAGTATGATGCACAAATGGAAACAGATGGACAGTACCATGAAGAAATAAACACCATCAAGCGCTCAGTGGTGTTGGATCCTCTCAAATGCGGTGATAGCTTGTTCGGAGGGCGTACAAATCCCTTCAGGTTATACTTTCCGCGTACGGAGGACGTGAAACTCCATTACAAGAATTATTTCGGTCTTTCTTTCGTAGACGTACTCCCCCCTTCGCGATTTATGGATGCCGATCTTACCCGTCGTTATAGATCACAAGCTCATGTTTCCCCTGTGTGTGAAGTGTGCAGAGGAGAACAATGGGTCCTGTAATCACACACCCAACCAATGGAAGATCAGAGGTGTATATACAAGACCTGAGCTGGACCTAGCCGTTCGCCATGGTTACAGAATATTGAAGATATATGAGGTGTGGAGGTTTCAGAAGCTATCCAACCTTTTCACGCCGTATATAAATACTTTTTTGAAGGATAAAGTAGAAGCATCAGATTACCCGCAAGGGTGAAAAATCGGCGTATATTCAGCCCTACCGTGACCGTGAAGGGACTTGACCGTGCCCAAATTGTTAAGAACCCTGGCAAGCGCTTTAGTGCAAAGTTTTGCCTAAATAGTCTTTGGGGCAAGTTTGCACAGAATACAGGCAGAGGGAACGTTCATCTGGCCTAAAGTTATAACGAGGTGTGGGATTATGCCAATGCCCCCGATAAAAAGGTCATGGAGATCGTGAATGTAGATAATACGTACATAATAAAGTGCAAGAGAATCGAATTGGCCACAAATACCTCACGTATTACAAACATAACTGTAGCCAGCTTCACAACGGCATACACACGCATCAAGCTTTGGGGACTATTGCACTCTCTTGGGCGGAGGGTCTGTACGCTGACACAGATAACGTAATATCCACAGCGAGGGAGGGTGAATATATGCCACCTATTGAGAATTAGTCGGAGAGTTGACTGATAAGATCAAGGACGAGTATGGTGATAGTGCATACGCTGACTCCTTTGTATCAACAGGGCCAAAAACGTATGGGGTACGGGTGAGGGTGGGGAAGAGATGAAATATATCGTGATGGCGAAGGGCATCACGTTTAACCAGGCGAACCGACGGGTCGTTAACTTTGACTCGGTGAAGGAGCTAGTGTGCTTAGAAGATGAGGGTGACCAGCCACCCCAACTGACTGTAGGGACCCACAATTTTTTGGCAAAGAAACTGGGGGGCGTGAAGGAACTTAGGAAGGCGAAAGTGTGTCGTAACACTTATAGGAAACGTTACCAGGTGCCTGGCACCTATGATACCGTATCCTTTGGGTACCATAGTACTTGAATGTTTTATATATATATATATGTGTGTGTGTGTGTGTGTGTGTGTGTGTGTATATATATGTGTGTGTGTGTGTGTGTCTATTTACCTGTTAACGATATGTTTATTTTATTTATTACGTATATTTGAATGTTTATTAAATAAATCATGTTTCAATTAAGGTTTCATTTTCTCCTTTGTGCATGTGTGTGTGTGTGTGTGTGTGTGTGTGTATGTGCGTATGTACAGGAAAAAGTCCTAAGCTCTGCCCCCTGTAAGATCAATCAAAGGGTTACGTGACTCCTGCTACTACCTGGGCAATCTCTGCCCCTGCGTGCTCAGTTGGTCGCTGCAAGCCCTGACTCTCAGACATATATTTGAAGAATTCTCATGTAGACGAAAAAATAGTGAGAGGCGACCTTTGATAGTGCTTGTTCAACGTTCATGAAGTGGTATTCAGTAAAGTCGGAAGATGTGATGAATACTGAAAGACTCCCTAGCCCTCCCTCCTTTAAAACTTTTAAGGCTACATTGAACGGTAAGAAGCTTGAGGAACAAGAGGTTCAAATACTCTATGGATATTCTGGCGAGAGCATTGCCGGATTTCGCGGCACAAACGATGTAATGGACTACTTTGTAGGACCAAAATGTATAAAAGCTTACATACACCGTGAAGTGAAAGAAACAACGCGTGCAGAAGAGGAGCAACGAGTATGGGTAGCGACTCTTGTTGATGAGTGGTGTGACAAGCGGTATTATGTCATGATGCATCATACCGAGTACGCGTACCCTGCGGCTGAGAATGTAAATCTTGTCATCATGGATAGTCTGAAATGCTTTTACCACTACATTCATATATCTCATGACGAGGTTCGCAGTGAGGTTGTGGCTAAAGGCCTGTGAGTTTTAATAGAATTTAGAGACGAATATCGACTGCTAAGCAAAAAGGATAAATACAGGCACATGTTTCTCTCAAATAGTGCGCCGGATTGTGAATAAAATGCGTTTAGTTCGTGGAAATGAACGAAAAATGTCTAGTGCGCAATCTGGGGAGTGATAAAACATTAAAGCCGATATTGCCCCATATATCGGAACAATTCTGATTGCCTGGTATAATGAACATAAGTACTTGCATGATTCTTTCATGCTGGAAAAAACCTGCACACGAAACATTAACGCTTGGTATGACTCACCTGTGTGACTCGTTTCCCACACCTGTCTCCGAGCCAAACCGCGCAACGGTTGCTCCTAGTCATCTCAGAGCTTGACCCGACTGGACGTGCATTCTCACAATAGAAAACGATGGAGCTTCCTTTGAGCAGCATTCTCAATGCCGCATATGACGTGTCCGTGACGAAGTCATTGCGTGTGTTCAGACGTAAAACCGGTGCTATTAACTATGTACTTGAAACGACTTGTAGACAAGCAAACTCTGGTAAACGTAATGTTGTTTATTTAAGTGTTGAGATGAATAGGGTCTTCGTGATAGTTGAGAAGTGGGGTAAGGATCGTTATAAAATACCTGCAGGTGTAGGTACAAGAAGAGAACAGATTAGTGATACCCCCTCATATTAGGGTGTGTCAATTTTAGTAAAGTCAACAATTCAAAAACTACCAATGCTCAAATGATGTCATATTATCTAGCAAACTTAGAAATATCTTTAGTGTTTAAAAAAGCCATTTACCTACTTATATTTGACCATAAAGGTTTGAAATATAACCTAAATATGACTGTAGCATCGTATATCAATATGCCATTGATATGTGTGGTCAACTTTGGTTATTTTGGTGTGCAGTATGGTTTCTAAGTTTCACATAGTCACAAATGCTGGAGTTTTGATTGTGAATGCACGTGTTTTCCCTCCTTTTTGACAATTTTGATTACTTCGTAATGTAAATATTGTGTAATTCAAATTATTCAAAATGTTATGTGTGACCCAAACTTTCTGTATATTTTGATATGATAGATATATGAAATTGTCATTACTTTGAATAATTAAGTCTTGTACCTATAACAACACAACCTTTTATCTGAGCTTATAGGAAGATATTAAGAATTTCAATTAACTTAATTTTATGTAATCATAATCAGTAGGCCTATCCAAATTTCAATGACATTTTTGTTCACAGGTCCACAAGATGAGTCAGAAAGAAATCAGAACCCGAAGCAAATCAAGTTGTCACCTAAGTCATTTGGTGGGGACTGGGAGGGAACTTCCCCTGTTGAGCTGCCCACAGCCAGAGATCTGCTGAGGTATGGTTTGTTGAGGAGAGAGATGAGTGAGGAAGACAGGAGGAATTACCCAGTTAATGACATGATTAACAACGGCATTGTTCCAGGGCTATTGGCTCAGTGGAGAAAGGCCAACGCTCTATTCACAGGACCTGTAATCAATACTGAGGTCAGGATCAGGGCTAAAGTGAAGGCACTGTGGGATGAGGCAGTGAATGTGTACATTTGCAATGTGAAGCTAGAGGTCAAAGATAGGTTCATGATGAAACTGGACAAATTGGTAGACATCCTGACCTGTCACTGTGTGATCAGGAGCTGCAGTGAGCTTGGGTGCAACAGTGAGGTTCACATTGACTGCAGCTGCAGGAGCGAGCAGAAGATACCAGTGCAGGAGCTTGCCTTCATTAAAGGTCAGAGAGAAAAGGTGGGAAGTGTGGGGAAACACCAGCTGGATCTAGCTGATCACCCTGAGACCAGGAGACAGGAAGCAGTGCTGCAGAGACAGGAGCAGAGAAGGAAGGCCGAGGAGAAGAGGAGGAGGAAGGCAGAGGAATCAGCCAAGAAAGAAGAGGAGTTGAGGGAGGAGTCACTGCTGAAGATGGAGTTGAAGGAGACTGGAGATATACTGGAGGAGAGAGGAGGACGAAGACTTCATACCAGAGGCTGCGACAACTTCTTCCTTGCCTGTGGCTAAGAAGAAATAAACACTGAAGATATCACCAACATAGCTCTGGCTAGCTTGAGACATCACACTGTGCTGAGAGAGAGTGCAGAGATTGCCACTGCTGCCTGGATTGATGCTGGTCTTATCACAGAGTTTGACACAGCACTGGTGATTGACCACAACAAGGTGAGGAGGGCTCAGGAGAGACTGACTAAGGAGCTGGTCAAGAAGTTTGATGAAGAGATTAGGGAAAATGGCATCACCTGTATCTTCTTTGATGGGAAAAGTGATGACACCAAAGTGATGATGGAAGCTGTGGGCAGTGACAGGCAGTTTCCTGGCCTCATTAAGGAAGAACACTACACAGTGTGCAATGAACCAGGTGGGAAATATTTGTGGCATTTTGTACCAGAGGTTGCTGCAGAGGAGAGAAGTCATGCTGAGGTCATTCCTGAATCCTGATCATCTGGTGAACTGGCTAAGAGAGAGAGGAGCAGACCAGACCCTTTTGGCCATAGGAGGTGACAGTACTAATGTGAATACTGGCTGGGAGGGAGGAGTAATGCATTATGGAGGCCAAGTTTAGCAGGAAGTTGGTGTGGATTGTCTGTGACTTGCACACTGGGGAGCTGAGTCTAAGACATCTGGTGGCTGCACTGGATGGCAAGACATTGAGCAACAAGTGGTCTGGGCCCCTAGGGAAGATGTTAGACACTGCCACTGAGCTGGAGATCAACCCAAACTTCACGAGGATCACTGTTGGTCCTCCTCTACCCCATCTCAGTCAGGAGGTAATCAAGGACCTCAGCACAGACCAATCATATGGCTACAGAATCATCACTGCCATCAGATCGGGAGAGGTACCTCAGAGTCTAGCTCTCCTGGAGATTGGGCCAGTCTGTCACAGTAGGTGGGTCACCACGGCTCTAAGCTTCTGCAGATTGTAGATTTCCAAACATGGGCTGAAGGGTAGGAACCTGAAGAATCTGAGGATAATTGTGGAATTCATAGTGGGAGTCTATGTGCCAAACTGGTTCAACATCAAGTTAAATCACAGCTGGGTGAAGGGTCCCAGGCATGTACTGTACCAGCTGGAGCTGCTCAGAAGTCAGAAGAAGGAGGTGATAGGAATAGTGATGCCTACAGTGAAGAGATCAGCCTGGTATGCACACGCTGAGGCTGTGCTCCAGGCCATGCTGTGCAGTGAGGTGGAGGAGGAGAGGAGGGAGGCAGTGAAAAGGATACTGGAAATCAGAGGTGAAGGAGATGAGGACACGCAGGTAGGAGACTGCAGTGTCAGACCCAGGAAGACTCCTGACATCAATCCAGATGCCACCAAACTCTCGGAGCTTATTGACTGAAACTCTGGCGTGACTGATCCTCCTCTGACCTGCTCCCTCACCACTGCTGCAATCAAGGAGTTTCTGGATAGACCAATGGAAGTTCCTGCATGGCCCTCACACACACAGTCAGTAGAGCGGTGTATAAGGATGACAACTGAAGCAGCACAACGTGTTTACTCACAAGAAAGGAGGGAGGCGTACATCAGTGGCCAGGTGGCCAGTAGGGAGCTCATGTCCAGGAACAAGAGCAAGGCAAACATGGCATCCTTGGCAAAGTTCAAGAAACCTATCCATATTTCTAAGTTTTAATATTGAAATACAATCAAAATGTCTTTAATTGTATGTATGTAAAATATAGTTATATATGGTATCCTTGGCAACGTTCAAGAAACCTATCTATATTTCTAAGTTTTAATATTGAAATACAATCAAAATGTCTTTAATTGTTGTAATGTATGTAAAATGTAGTTATATACAATAAAAAAACACGCAAAAATTGCTGATTTTTCGTAAACTTCAACTTCAAATATAAGTAGCTAGGAGTAGTCAAATCTGGATTTTAAAGCCATATTTCGATTTAGCACAAAAATGTATCATTTGGTCACTAGTAGTCTTTGAAAATCTAAAGATTTCACTTTGCTCCCTAAAATTGACACACCCTTCCCTCATATGTCATTGTTTGTACGTTGTGTATAAATAGCGATCAGCCATGCATTGATATACGACTGATGTGGAAGAATGCATCTGATAATAACGTTCTTGTTCCCACGCGAAACCGCTTCATCCTCGACAGAATGTTTGAAATCGTCGGTTTCCGCAAGCTAAAGCCTATATTAGACGCAAGTGTTACGGATATGCTTTATTTTGATACGGTTCTTGAATACGCATACACCGCTCTGCTCGACGGGTTTACCGACTGTAGGAATGAACATGGCGAGAATGGTCTAGAGCTGGATGCTTATTTAAAAGGTTTAGACTCTTCGAAATATCATAAACTTTGGTACAAAGGACTTGAGCGGTACAGAGCGGAGCTCGCCTACACTGCTCACCCTGAAGAATTGTTTCTTTACAGTATATAATGAGCAGCTGTCGTTACGACTTAGAAGATTATTTCAACTGCCGCTATGCGTTGTGAAGAAGAGTTCACGACTGAAAAGCTCCGATCGGTAAGAAAAAACCCTCGATTGGAAAGGAGTGTTTATAAACTTTAATTTAATAATTATGTTGTGGCTAACGACGCCCTCTTTGTGCGTGCTTTTGATTGTATTCTGTCCGTGTTTAAAGAGAGTGATAATTTGCCAACCAATTGTAAAGTGGGCACAAAAATAGCTCTGAACGACTTGAAGGCAGAGGCGTACCCAGAAATTTGCCAAGGGGCGGGGGACGAACTTGGAACTAAGTAGAAGTATAATTGAAATAGAGATAAATAATTTTTATGTACGTTCATGATGAGCTTATCGTTCAGTTAGAGATAATTAACTAGCTACTGCTAAGACACATTATGAATAAAAATATAAAAATTATAAAAAAAATAAAAATTATGATAAAAATCTGATTAGTAACATAATATTCAATGCAAACCGCATTTAGGATGCTCAAATTTGTATTAACATAAGAATAAAAAGTGCTAATTTCGAGATTAAGCATTTCCTTAGACTGTTACCTTTATAAAAGGAAATTATTCTCAGGGCCAGATTAAGAGTTTTCGGGATCCTAAGCCATTTTAGATTTTTAGTAGTAGGGGAGGCAAGAGCTAGCGCCGAAGGCGCCGAAATTTTTTCACTTTCATTCTCATCCTGTTGTAACCTAACAATTTTACTGGGATTAACAGATGGAGATACTGAGATAGCAGAAAGATCAGAGGGCAGGTGCTCCATAGCCGTACTACACGAATCATGGAGTGAATGTTGAGAGGGACGCTTTGGGATGCGGGTGGAGAAGTGAAGAGTGGAGCAACCTCTTTCACAAGTGCTGCAAAGCCCGACATTTTCCCTGACATTACAGGAGAACCATCAAGCGAACAGATCCAATCCAATATTGATCCATGTTGCAGAGAGCAACGGGTCAGGCTAATCTTCATTTTTTTTAATTACTCGTTCCTCGATGTCAGCAGCCATTACTTGAATTCTTTTTCCCACCGTTTGATGTGAGAGGAAAATTCGCTCAATTTTTTTCTTTTGGTCTGTCCCCAGCACCAATTCGTCCATTTCCAGTGCCCATGCTTTTACCAGTGTTTCATCGATCGAATGCGGCTTCTTCCGTCGTGCAGTCCAATTTGCAACGCGGAATGATGCCTCAATGGATCCATTGTTTGCCGGTCGGGATCGATGCGTATCGAGTCTCCTTTTAGTCTCGAAGTTCAACTCCTTTCTCTTGAATGCCATAAGTTCGTCATTTTCATTATCAGGGTGTTGTTGTTGGGTCAGATAATGGTGCCGCAGCTTTGATGGCTTCATACTGTCATTCGTCAGTTTCCTCGTACAAAGGACGCATTGTGGATATTCAGTACCGTCTTTCTCAACAAATTTCACAAACCTAAATTGGATGTAATCTGCATTATACGATCGCATTTTTGCTGCTGTTGTGGCCATGGCCAACAGAGAACAATCTGTGGGAGTAAAGAAACATATTTTAAACTTTTATTTTATAACACTGGACAAGTCACCACACTAAAATAACACTTAAATAATATAACAAAAATATAGCAAAAAAGATTATTATTATCCTGTTCTCTAATCTTTCCAAATCTACGCCTTTATATACTTAAGTTGACCTTCGAAATAATTCTCTCCTGAAATTTTCTATAGCGGTAATTGAAGGACCAACTATAGAATTTTCTAATATAATATAAAATGACTATCTATGTCAGTGGTTCTGAACCTTTTTTTGATGTGCTCCTTGGTCTCAGCGTGAGATGTCACGTACCTAGGCCCGTGTACAGGGACACTTCAGATGGTGGGGGCTGAAAGTTAACAAAAAGGGCACCATCTCCTCCCCCCTCAAAAAAAATAAGCCTCTTCACAGCATTTATACATTTATGGAAAAAAGGGCACTTCTGAGGCATGAAAGAGCAAATGGGAGGGCTCAAGTCCCTGTAGCCCCCCTTTCTGCACGTGCCCGCGCGTACCCCCATTCAATGATGACTATTATTTTATACTTAGGCTGTTTGTGGGACGCAGGAATCTATGGTAGGCCCAAAAAGGAATAACAAATTCAACGCACCGGTAAATGCCTTTGTGTTGTCTAGGAACCTAATAACCTAACTGGGTGTCTAACCCCAAGTTATTACATTTGGCGACGAGGATGGGATTTGATTTAATTAGGCTCATTGGGTTCAATTTGGCTCATTGGAATAAGTTTGGTTCATTGGATTAAATTTGGTTCATTGGATTAAATTAGGCTCACTGAATTTAATTTGGCTCATTGGATTTAATTTGGGCTTATTGGGTTCAAGTGGTTGTTTGGAAATTGGATGTAGCCTAGTGGGTCGTCCAACTTGGTTTGTTTGTGTGGGTAAGCTACCGTACTTAGCCAAGGTCCCGCCGGCCTAACTCTAAAACTAATTCCTACTCAGTCCTAACTCTAAAACTAATTTCTACTCAGCCCTAACTCTAAAACTAATTCCTACCTAGCCCTAACTCTAATACAATTTACTATTCAGCCCTAACTGGGAAGTAACTAGATCAAATTTAAACCAAATCTAACCTACTTCACATTATTTGGCCTAATTCGGTTTTGCTCTAGCATGTCGGTGATTGGCCATATAAGCCCCTACGAAGACTCCGGGGAGGACTTCAAAGCTTATGCCACTAGGGTGAGGTTGTTTTTCGAGGCAAATTCCATTCCTGAGGCTAAGAAAGTACCCACCTTTTTAACTATCATAGGCCCTAAAACGTTTGGCTTAGTTACGGACCTAGTTTCTCCTAAAGCACCGGAAACTTGCACCTATAGTGAATTGGTACAGGCCCTAACCGATCACTACAAACCCCGAGTAGTTCTCATCTATGAACGTTTAAAATTTTATTCGAGGCATCAGACGGTAAATGAAAGCATTGCAGAGTTTGTTGCAGGAATAAAAAGCCATAGCCGTACGTGTAAATTTGGGGACAAATTAGACGAAATGCTAAGAGATAGGTTTGTAATGGGTTTCAAAGGAGTCTACCCAGAGAACGCTATTAACTATACAGGACCTAACCTTTAGTCAGGCTGTAGAAATAGCTGCGGTTAGAGAAGCAGCTGCTAAAGATGTTAGAGCTTTTGGCAGTCACAGTAGTAAAGCCCAACACGTAATTAGCTTTAAATCTTCTAGGCCTGGCAGACCTAATGACTCCCAAGCCTATGCTCAACTAAGTTTAGCTGAAAATTCTAAAGAACTAACTATCATAAATACGCACCGAGACCTATATAAGTATAATAGGCTATGCTATGGAATAGCATCGGCTCCGGGTATTTTTCAGAGGACAATGGACCAAATTCTAGGTCACATTCCGGGGATACTTTGCTTTCTAGATGATGTCCTCATTTCAGGTTCGTCTAAAAAAGAACACCTAACTAGATTAACCACAGTTCTAAAAAGACTCCGGGATGCCAGACTTAAGCTAAAGAGGAAAAGTGTTCGTAGGTCACTAACGAGGTTTCATATTTAGGGTTCCGCATAGATGCCTCAGGCATTCATCCAACAGTGGATAAACTAGAAGCAATAAAAAATGCACCACCTCCACAAAACATCACACAGTTACAAGCTTATTTAAGTCTCCTAAACTTTTATAGGAAATTTTTGCCTAATGCATCGACTTTCCTTGAACCCCTAAATAAGCTATTACGATCTGGGGAACAGTGGAGATGGGAGAAAACCCAAAAGGAAGCATTTGAGGCTTCCAAGGACGTACTACTAAAGTCCACTCTCCTAGTACATTATGATCCTAAAGTTCCTCTCGTAGTTTCAGCAGATAGCAGTTCTTATGGAATTGGAGCAGTGTTATCTCACCACATTGATGGTATAGATAGGCCTATCTGTTTTGCTTCTAGAACACTAACTGAGACTGAAAGACGATATGCACAACTGGAACGTGAAGCCTTAGCCTTAGTATTTGCGGTAAAAAATTTCATTTCTATCTATGGGGTCATGAATTTAAACTAATTACTGACCATAAGCCTCTTTTAGGCTTATTTTCACCTGATAAAAATATTCCAGTTATAGCCTCAGGTAGGATTCAACGATGGGCACTGATTCTACAAGCCTATAAATTTGACTTAGTACATCGGTCAGGCAAACTTCACAATGGAGAGTAATGAAAGAAATATAAACGCTTTCTATGTTATCGATTTTAAATATGGAGATATTCGATATATGGTTGTGTAAAGATTGGAAAATATCCCATAACTCCTAAACTAACTGAACTAATTATTAAATATTTTATATTTAATATCTTATATTAATCCCAACATCTGTGCAAAATTTGAAGACGACAATCAATAGCGTTTGTAATTTGGCGAAAAATAGAAAATTTCGAAGGATTTAGACTGGAATAGTCTAAACTTTGCATTTTCCCATTTTTCGACAAAAATTCAATTCGGTTCAAACTTTCCCAAAATCATTACAATAAAATAAAATAAAAAATAACGATCAAATGCCTTAGAGCTTAGAGGCATCCAGGAAACAAAAATACATCCAGAGTTTGATATTTACAGACCATTTAGAGGTAATCCAGCGGAAGAGGTATTAGAGAAACAAGGACAAGCAGGTGGGGACGTGTGCGGTCGTTTGAGCGAAGACAGTTTGAGCGAAGTCAATTTGAGCGCTACCAATCGAGCGAAGATCATTTTGAGCGTAACATTAACAGCGATTGATATTTCAGCGAAGTTTCAGCGCTGCTGTTGGTTTTTTTTTTTGAAGAGTAAATATATAAAAAACATTTTTCATGATAACACAATATTATAAAACGAAATGATAAAACTGAAATTTATTTTTTAGAAAAAAATTATTATACATACATATATATGGGTTGTTTATTTTTTGATAAAACAAAATGCTATATCACAGGTTGATGTTATATGCGAGGCCTCTGAGATACTCTAACATTCCGATCTTCTCTGGATTCCACGATTGTTCTAATTCTGCGCTCCAGATCTACATACTTCCTCGTCTTTCGTTGAGGCTCTCCTGCCATTATTCCCAAATACCTCGCCCTTTGCAGAGACTCTTCCCGTCTGAGAGCCTCTATGAGGAGCCAAACTGTTGGATGACTGCTTGATAAAGCCCCTTGGAAGGCTGTGTGCCACCCCTCGACGGCATTGTTTGTGCGCGGGGCACTTGCTTGTAATCTGTTAAACGCGTTCCATGATGGTATCGGAAATCTCGGTTGTCTTCTATGATTATTTGCTAATGGACGACCCGACCGATATAATTGTCCTCGAAATAATCATAGATAACGTCAAGCGCACCATCGTAGTTCTTCATCTCTCGTACGGCTTGGAAACCGGCTATGACGTCGTCTACTGGAAGGAATGCTGTACAGGTCATCATTTTCAGAAGTATTCGAAAATTTTCATCTTCAATATATTTTCCCCGCAGGCCTTCGTTGTTAACCTTTCTCCAAACGCTCTGTCCCAAGTGGAAGAAACATTCTGCTCTTTCTGTGTCGGGGAATGCGCGTGTTATGGCGTTGCGAGATGCTATTTCAAAGTCTGTTAGGACGGAGACAGGATCTAACATAGGTTCCAATTCCTTCAGTTTTGAAAACACTTCAGTGTATGTTGCCTCAATTTTATTTCGCATTAATACGTACACGCAAGGAAGAACACTTTCCTGTATCACTGCATGCACTGTAAAAACCTGTAGGAAAATAGTCGGAGCAGTTTTAAAAGTTCCGTCAGCCATCCAGTGACGATTATCTCGCAGCCAGTGAAGACTTTCATTAGTGCCGAAAATGATCAGTCGATTAACGTCTTCTACTCCACTGTCATGCAGTACAAAATTTGCACCGGTAAAAGTGAGGCGCAGGGATTCTGGAATGACAATGTCCGCAGCTGTCCGAGGAGGTGGAGGGTAGTCCCCTATAGCCTTTCGCTTCCTAGACACGGCGCGCTTCAAATTTGTTCCTGATCCAATCCTTGCTGCAAGTTCATCGGATAGACCAACACTGCATCCTGGAGTATGCGTCGCGGTGGGTCGTGCGTTGTTTCAGCCGCATGGCGGACTGTTTCTTTCACTCTTTCCATGTCAGCTTTCACAGGATCGGGAGCATGCGAATGCTCTCCTTTTTCCACACAGTTTCTATCGTTTTTGTAATCTAATGATGTTCTCAAACGTCCTTTGCAAGCCTTCATCTCGCAGCGCCATGTGATCGTACTTTGTGTGGCTTTGTCCTTTCTATAGATATATCCATTATACGCTACTTTGTTTTGGCCACGTTTCGACAAAATAATTTCCATGATGGGTTATACTGAAATGTAAATTAAGCGCTCAAACGACCACACACGGTAAATAAATGTTACGAACTGAGTTAAGAGACGCTTCATTTTTTGAAGTAGATGCGCTATAAGTTAGTTGGTTGTAAAAGATAGTTGTTAGAAGTAATTGGTCATAAATTAGTATGTATTACTCCCAAATTGTTAGTTGGTTGTAAAAGAAAGTTCTCTCTCTCTTTCAATGTTTCGCTTAAAATGAACTGGTTATAACTTCGCTGAAATATCATTCGCTGTTAATGTTTCGCTCAAAATGATCTTCGCTCAATTGGTAGCGCTCAAACTGACTTCGCTCAAACTGACTTCGCCCTACCGGTATACAACCGGTGGGGAACGTAAATGGAACTTCATTCGGTGACGTACAGTATATCCATACCCATATGTAATGGGTCTGAGTGAACAATGGTTGGAAAAAGGAAAAATATTAAAAGTATAACTTTATTTAATACAAATCATTATTACATACATTTGAGTACAAAACTGTACATTCCAGTACAATTTGTACAAGAGTACATTCTGTAAACTGTCCACGTTTAATTATATCAACGATGCAGTTGAAGTTTGAAATGTACAAAAAAAAAAAAATTTAAAAGCAAGTATTCAATAAATAAATCAGCATTTGTCATATATATATATATATATATATATATAAAAATAACCCAGTGTTATTTTTTCCATTAAAAAATTGATTTAAAAAACTACTCTGGTTTAAATGCTAAAAAAAGAATTTCGTTTGAATAGTTTTAAAGGAGACAAATTAGGAGTTATTTTTAATGCCACTAACAATATAAATAAGTTACGATAATAAATAATTAAAAACAAATTATTTGACAGTCCATACACACTCATACTTATATAAAATTTACACAACTTCACACTTCAGGAACTCTCTCAATGTTATTATTTTTAAATGATTTATTGCAAGAATGAATTATAATTATGAATTATAATTATGTAAGACTTCCTTAAAATTCATTTTCTTTAATTCTAAATTTAAGGAAAATGGTTTTCAAGTACCGTTATTTGTACTTAGACCTATTTTAGTGCCAATTATTGCGAATAAGTTATGCCTATGTTAAAAGCAAAGTGAGGGTAGTGATTTTGGGTACATATATATATATATATATACAAATTTTAAGAATAAGTTATTGTGAAGCAAAATGCCTTCTTGAGAAATGTGAATTAAATGCGATATTTAAAATTATAAATTTATGCCCACAATGTCAATGAAATTTTTGCTGCAAATATTACTGTGAACGTAAGAATACTCCAGTCAATAACGACTTCAGAGTAAAACTTGAAATTACAATGGAAGACTTGCAGAAGACTGCAAAGTGAATTTAATATGTTAAAATTTACTTTAAAAATGAGTAATTTTCGAACAATTAAAAAAAGATAACAACAAAAATTAAAAACAAACAAATAAATAAAAAAAAATTATTTAAAATATTATAATTTTATTTATCCAGTCTCTAAACTCTGAAATCCGGGTATATACCCCTGGTTGATTGGGTACGGCGCATCCAATACCCCATGAAATGATTCCGGCTAAACGCCATCTGTTTTTGTATCTGATAACCATAGGACCACCTGAATCACCCTAAAATGAAGAAAAGTTATTTGTTTACATCAGGGCTGAAAACTATCTTTCATTCTCATGCAGTCGAGACTAGTACCAAAGCCTACGGTAAATCTAGTCGGGCCACGTTCATATTATAAATATAAATAATTTCATACAAAAGATATTGAACAGAAAATTTTAAGCCAGCTAATGCTTAACATTTACTTTAAGCTCACGAAACACTTCTATTTTAAATGCAACTTCACAAATTATGACTCACTGGCTTTGAATGTGAATTCCAGAATTTTTATGGCAGTTGTATTTTTGTAAATTTGTGGATAGACTAGCTTTTCTTCGATTTCATAAAAAGAGTGAAATTTTGTACAAGCGTGACATGACTAGGTATAAGTAGGCTTTACCAGTACTATTTATATAATATACTTTACAGATGTAAATGTAGGAAGGAAAAATCCCTTCAAACCAATTGTACCAACTTCGGCAACCCTGAATGTACCAGATAGGGTCGAATGAACCAGATTTGGCACAATTGTACCAACTTCGGCAACCCTGCTTCAAACTAGTGGGACAATAAATAGAGGACCAACTACAGTGTTTCAAATGAAGTCTTGTTAACACAATGATTTTTTTTATGGCGTTGTTCAACTGTTTAACCTCCTTCACAACATCTAAGGTCATATGACAGAAGGAACCTACAGCCGTACGTGGGATCCAAACCACGGGTTGCTATATCATCTGGACGCAAAGGATGGTCCCCCATCCACCTAATACCCAGACCCAATGTTACTTAACTTTGCTGATCGACGGGAAGTGGTGTTATGACATTGGCCATGACGTAGCCCAACGGAATGAGTTACCACTAATAATGGTGTGTAATGACATGTGAACACTACAGACAATACCTTCATTGGTAAACACGCACTGGACAGTAATAATGTTCAGTACATATGTAGGTTGTTACAAAAACTAAATCATGTCAAATGAGGCACGGACTTTGACCTAATCTAGGCTACGTAACCTCTGGGTTAATAATAATAGGCGACTGGGTCGTCTATTATTTTGGTGTTCAGACCAAAACTTCAGTTTTTATGTTATTCTAGTTGTACATTTGTTTTGGTTTGAGGTCACTGTAGTTAACCAAAGTTTACATAGGTTTCGGTTTAATTTGAAGACCAACAGTAAATTCTAGATATAAAAACTTCAAAACCAACTTTGTTTTTCTTAATTCGATGCAGAATTTATGCGTCCGTCTTGCGTTTTGTCGAAGCCACTAAACAGTTTACGAAGAAACTGAAAGGGATTCCACAGTAATTCTTTAACTTTAAATAACCCATTCCTTTTAACAGTAAAATAGGGTACACTATCTAATACAATAATTGGTGAAATAGCAGCTACACTTCAATGAAGAGCACTGTAAAGCAACAGTGCAGTTAACTCTGTGCATTGTGTCCACTTCATTGATTTGACTCTGGCTAACGCTATATACAAGAAATTTTGTTCGGAGTATTTCACTAAGCAAGTAAACATAAATCACTTCAGCGTTTAACTTCAAAGTGTTTATCAAGTGTTGAGTTGTTGTTGTTGTTGTTGTTGTTGTTTAGCCGATCAGCCCACCCTGATCGAACAAGCCGGCGGCACGCAGGTAACCGATCGCCCCCTCCGGAGTGGACCAGAGGTTCAGCGCACTAATGTGTGTGTTGTGTTCTATGTTGCGCTAGAGTGGTACAGTCTGTCATAATGTGTTCAATTGTTTGTGGTGTGTCCTGGCACAGGTGGCAGGTGTCGTCTGTGGAGTCTAGTCTGTTTATAGTCTAAGTTGGGGTGATGTCCACATCGGAATCGTGCTAAGTTAACTCGATCGATCTGCTCAGGCTGATCTCTGACCTGTCAATGGGTGGCGGTTTTCGCACCTAGGACGCATTCGGACGAGTCGTGTCAGTGCTTTGTGGGTTAGGTGTGTGTGTGTGTGTGTGTGTGTGGTGTGTGCGTGCGTGTGCGTTTTCTGTACTGTGTGATGTCTGTGGGGCGTGGTATGGAATGGCGTATTTGGTTATAAGTCTCTCTGGTGTTACCTTAATGGTGCGAGGTGTTGGTGCATGATTGTACATGTAGTGGCAAGGGCGTTGTGGGTTAGTTGTCGCTGTTGCCATGAATTGTGTTCCCCTCATGTCTAAATGTTCCCTAACTTTCAATATTTCTGTGTGCAGGTGTTCTGTTGGTGGTGTTTGAGTGCATCCTGTAATGATACGAAGTGCGTTGTCTTGTATTGTCTGTAAGGTGTTTAAGTGTGTGTTTGAGATAATGGGTGCCCAGCATGGGCTAACATAGTCCATAACTGAGCGAATATATTATTTGTATATGAGTGATGTTGTTTCCTGCTGGTGTCCAAAGTTTGTGCCTGTTAGTACCCTAAGCGTGTTAAGTCTTGACGTACATTTGTTTTTAATGTTCTGAATGTGGCTTGCAAAAGATAATGATGTGTTGTATGTGACCCCAAGTATTTTGGTCCTGTGAGTGTGTGGAATGTTGGTGTTGTTTAGTGTAAGCTGTGGAGTTATCTGTGTTCTTTTGTGTTGCTTGTAAGCAAGGTGATGGTTGATTTTGTGGGCGTTACTTTGAGTCTATTGTTTGTGAGCCAGTCTTGCTTGTATACTGTTTATGTATGTTTGTAGGTTATTTGTAGCGGTGTCGATGTTGTTGTGGGTGGATGTTAGAGTGATGTCATCCGCATATGACAAGTGTTAAGTTGACTGTTTTTATTGGATATATATCTTGCTTTGAAATGGTAACTATTTGTTCTTGTCATCTGAGCTGATGGATTATGATACGAACTAAATTTCAAAATTCCTATTTATGTTAATAAATTTACTCTTTAAATAAGAACTGGCAACCCATTTTGTGTATTATAGTTAAAATATGTTTTTTGGGAGGATTCTGTTTACATTGTTAAGAGTCCAGACAAATTAACTTCTATTGACGCTGTTAAAAAAAAAAGTTGTCAAAACCTTAAAGTGATTTGTATATTTAACAGATGGTAAGTACGACCTTTTCACTTACTTCACACGAATCCTGCTTGCCACTTTGGTATCCCGCGCAGATAAAGATGTGTGGAATATGTTCGATATAACCAGCCTCTTTGTACATTGACTCGCATTCTTTGTTGGGAATAACCGGTACTGGCACTTTTTGCATCGTAGTTGGAAGAGGGCCATCTAAAAGGAAAAATGGTTTTGAGTAAGGTTTTAAATTAATCCTTTCTTGTAACATTAACGAGTTTGAACAGTCTAATTTTCTACCGACTCGGATGTTGGAACGTTTGAAAGTCGAGGTAAAGTGATACTGTGGTAGAAATATGGATGAAAGTAGGGTCATTGAGTAGTTGGTTTGAAGTCAAAATATAAACTAGTCTCAACTTAAAGGGTTCATCCAGTAGATACACCTAGTCTATAATTCGCTGATGAAGCCTAAAGTAATAAGTTCGAAGCTATTTTTCGTGAATGTGAAGTTCTTATGGAATATTTTACCTAATATAATGGGTAAAACTTTACTATCAAGACAGTGTTCAGAGAGAATCTCCAGAGCTCTAATTACTAAGCTATCTAACCAGGGTTGTGGAGTCGGAGTCGGAGTCGTGGAGTCGCACGTTTCAGGGCGGAGTCGGAGTCGGAGTCGGTAAAAAACTTCCGACTCCGACTCCAATTTCTGTCCTGTGTCACCCTTAATTTCTAAATCCTAAATACTAACATTTAGGTTATTTAGTTTTTTTGGTCAATAAACCTTATCATTGATAGCCCCTAGATTAAGTTTTTTTAATATTTTTTTTTTACATTTTCAGAATATACAATTAATATTTATTTAAATATAAAATATAAAATACAAAATTTCACACTTAGTGTGGTGGTGATGAAATGTCTTATTATTATGATAATTATAGAGTGAAACACTAGAGGAGTCGGAGTCGTATATTTAAAATGTGAGGAGTCGGAGTCGGATTTTTAGATTTTTTACAATGTGTGGAGTCGGAGTCGGAGTCGGAGTCGAATTTTTGACAATGTGTGGAGTCGGAGTCGGAGTCGGAAAATTTTGGACCGACTCCACAACCCTGTATCTAACCTAACCTAGGTTATGGACTGTCTCTGAACACTGTCTAGATCAGTGGTCGGCGAACAGGAGTAAATTACCCCAAATAGGGTACATTTAAAAATTTTGGGGGTAATGCGTGCGGTATGAGAGACACCATATGCAACAATTTTAAGAGCAATTGGCTTGTTTTTGTTTACTTTGAAGTCTGGGGGTAATTTCATTTTACTCAAATAGATTTTTGGGTAATACCCAAAAAAGTTCCCCGACCATGGTCTAGATAATAAAATTTTGCCATATAATGTAATAAAGCTAAAAACGCTCAAAATTGTCGTATTTTCGTATTTCAAGGATTTAATAGCAAAAGAAAACTAATTTTGTATTGGTCAACTTTTGTGAATTGCGAATAAGATTCATTGACATAATATATGGGGAAAGTTTGCCTCAGTGAGTGAATATTATGCGTGTATGGAATATATAGGAGAGCACTTGTAAATATAGTGAACATATCTTAGTAATACACAAGAATATATGTTTATTTCATAGGTCAACTTTAAATAGGTTCCATAGAATTACATAGACGTTTACATGTACATCTTTCATAATAATTTGTTTTTTCATTTTAAGAAGGTAAACAATCGCCCATCAAGGAATTTGTCTAAATTCTGTCGGATTTGAAATCCTGTGGGGCAGGTTTTTGGTTTTAAGGTAGGCTTCGGACATAGGTTGAAAGTTCTCCTGTAACAGTCTGTATACCGCATTTTGTATATATTTTTGTTTAGGGTTTGTCCCAACCTTTTTTTGTGGAGGAGGGGAAAATTGTATTAAAATTCAATAGTCTTTTGTATTTTGGCATACGGCAATAAACTAAAGATTGCGCGTCTTTCCAAAACCAGAGCCGTTTTTTATTGTAAACCTTTACATTTGGCCGCAAGTTAAAATTCAATAGTACGTATGCAAGTTTGTATATACAAGGTTGCATATACAAGGTTGTATATACAAGGTTGTACATACAAGGTTGCATATACAAGGTTGATAATAATACACTCCTACTTATAAATATGGTATGAGAAGATTTCAAGGAAAAACCTCTATAGAGGACGTAGGTAAACCTATGGACGTTAAGGTTTCCATTCCTCTCGAATTAAGAGGAGAAAGGCGGCGGTTCTACCTTCACTTTCAGCGCGTGCGAAAGACATTTTCCTTTATTGAATATTACATACATACAGGGGCGTAACTAACGGGGGGATACGGGGGGGAACATGTCCCCCCCCCAACTTTTGAACTGAGGGGGATAATATAGGTTTTGTCCCCCCCAACTTTTGATCTAAGTTTCCTTTAATGTTAAGTATATACTTGATATACTAAGGTAGTTGTGAAAATGCTTCTTTGATTTTCCTATTACTATCATAAGGGTGTCCGAGAATTATCTGTACAATTTTTGGCTGTTATTAAAAGTCAACCATGAAGTGTAGAAATTCCAGTGTTGTCCCATTTTACAGAGAAACTCATTAAGTTTTTTCTGATAACAAGTTTTGACAAGTTTTTCTTTTTTGTACGCGGGTGACAGACATTGATGATTTAAAAGCAAGAATCACAGCTGCTATTGAGCGAATTGATGTGGATATGCTGCAGCGTACATGGCAACATTTGGATTATCGATTGGATGTTTTGCGAATCACTGATGGTGCACATATCGAATGTTTGTAACAACGTTACTTTAATAAAAGAAACTTTTGAAAATACAGATTCTAAATAATCTTGTTTAAGAATTTTACGTGTTTTATCAAGAATTATATTAAAAGATGAAATTGTAGAGATAATGTTCGGACACACTGGAATTTCTAAAAAACTTGTCAAAACTTGGTATCAGAAAAACCTTAATGAGATTCTCTGTAAAATGGGACAACACTGGAATTTCTACACTTCATGGTTGACATTTAATAACAGCCAAAAATTGTACAGATAATTCTCGGACACCCTGTATAGATCATTCCCTAAATCAGTGCTGTCCAACTTCTATAAAGCGCGGCCAAGATGTTGCCTATAATCATACACTGTTGGTTAATACGACTTAGGAACCCGCTGAATGTTGTTCTCCCTACTAGAAATGACAAAACAGGGAAGAAAATTCAGAAATGAAATTTGGCAAACGTCCATTCCGCGGGCCGCAAGTTGGACAGCGCTGCCCTAAATCATAGTATTTTAAGAGCATCATTTTGGTCGCAAACACATTACCTACAGGATAGCAGCACAGAAATTAATCGCAGGATTTTTCATCATTATAGTTGTCCCCCCCCCCCACAACTTTTGAAAGCTAGTTACGCTCTTGCATACATATACAATATACATATAACCGGTACAATATCAATTTCCTGGTTAACTCCGGTAGACTCCGCCTACGTGGAGTCCCAAACGGTACATCTGCATGTGAAGAGTTGGTATTTAAACTTGGTAACTGTATGCAACATTATATACGATTCTTGATACTGTTTTTTTTCAATGTGGAACTCATTTTCAACACTTTCGTGAACTATTTACAATACCTTCATATAATCTTCCCCATCCAGTTACGTAACCGGTATCACCCAAGAAGTCGTAGTCGTCCCCAGGAATGCAAATAGGAATGATATTCGGCTGGAATGTCAATGGGTCGGAGAATCTAGAATAAAGAATGGGAATCAAGAATAAGGAATGGGAATCAAGAATAAGGAATAAGACGAGTTAAAGGTAATTTTTAGTTTAGGTTTTAAAAGACTGTTCAAAGTCTGTGTTTTGAGTGAAAGTTAACCTAATTGTGATTCCAGTTATTGAAGCTACGAAATTTAACCTTTAACACATTAGTGCCCATTGTGTAGAATTTCCTACCGACAAAATCGTGTATTGTCATTATTGCATTACTTTTTCTTATATTCACGTGATCTTCGGTATGAGTGATTGATATGACGCAATCTAAAAGATTGCGTCATATCAATGTAATTAATGACTTTCTATGCGTACAATCTACTTAGTTTCCTAATTCTAAAAGTGAGCGAGTATTTATTCAAATTTTGCTAACAAATTTAACTATATTAACTATAGAGGCGGGGCCACCAGCTTGACCTCCGTGTGAAGAGAGACCAACGCACGAAACAACATAAGGTTCATAAGGTAAGGTAAGGTAAGGTATTAATTAAAATTTCAAAAAATGTTCAAGTATAATTGAGTAGCGCAACGGGAGAAGGAGATAAGCGACAAAATCGGCTAAATGCGTTTTCTGTTTGAAAAGACACCTTATTCTTCCCTCGATCACCCCCAATTGGCAGATATCCCATTTTGTGAGTGGAAACGCTGTTTCCACTCTCAAAATGGGATGCCAATAGATAGAGGGAAGAATAAGCTGTCTTTTTAAACAGAAAACGCATTTTGCCGATTTTGTCGTTTATCCTCTTCTCCCGCTGCGCTACGTTATGTGAACTAACCTTAACAAAGCTAAGTCAAATTCAAAAGTTCTCGGTTCGAACTTAGGGTGCATGGCAATGACCTGAACGTTTCTCTCGACGTGCCCATAAGGTTCATTGGTCGTGCCCAAGTTGTATTCCCCCATTACGAGCAGCAGTTGGTCAGGTTCAATGCTGAAAAGGAAAAAAATAAATACTGAATTAAAGTATCGATATTAAATCTACCTTCGTCAGATGAATTACTCTACCATTTTTCTCATATTAGATGTGGGGTGGGCACACTGCTTCTCCTCCAAAATTTAAGCTGCCCACCATAAATTTTTTTTTTTCTATTCCAAAGACTAAACTAAGAATAATTTCGTGAAGATAAGAAAGGAAGTTAAAAGAGATAAGGAGATAAGGAAAAAAGATAAGTAAATAATTCGAGTCTTTCCTCACAGCTAAAATATGTTGCAACAAAAAGAAAAGACTAGTATTCGTAATCAACTTTGCACATCAGTTACTTGGTCTTCGTATGGATCAGTGGTTCCCAACCTCGGGGTAAGTTACCCCACTGGGGTAATGACAACTATTTTGTGGGGTAATGAGTAATGACACGCGATCCAGAAGTTATAAAAAATAATATCTAATGATTGGGGTAATGGGGGCTGGATTAGAATTGGGTTTTGGGTAACCATACAAAACAAAGGTTGGGAACCACTGGTATAGATAGATAGGTTACTATGCCAGGCCTAATCTCTAATGACTACACGCGGAAGAATAGTATCTTTAAAATAGTAATAGTATTATAATAGTAGCAGTAATAATAATAACGATGTAATAATAATAGTTCAAGGCATTACCCACTGACTGTAAGTCAAGAAAAACCAAGAGGAACATTGATCCATTTCACAGCTATTAAACGAAGCAGTGAAACTTTCATGCCAATTTTATAGCAAGAAATAATTCTTCAACTCACCCTTCCACACAGTGGGCAGCAGTGATGGCCCAGTTTTCGTTCACCAGAGCTGAACCGCACTTGTGCAGAAATGCCACGCTCCGCCATTGCCGTAGTGACACCTGCAACAAGTTACAGAATTATTAATACCGTTGTTGATAATACTATTATCAATACAGTTACTATTATTAGTGATGGACCTCTACGTACTATTACAAATAAAATTAGAATTACTATTACGAAATGTATAGTATGACTAAAAACTAAATATATTAACAATATTAACAAATGCGATAGTTTATTACAACGAACAATAGATGTACACACTAACAACGCCATTGCAGGTGTGAAACCTAATTTTGAAATTCGTCAATTCGTCAATTCAAATTCGTCGGGACGATGCCTGGTTCCTCAGTTTAAATCCACTCAAAACTGCGTCAATCACACTTATAAAATTTTTGAGGTGACATTTGAATCTCAACTGCATCGTACACCAACTGGTCATGTTTGAGTCCAAAATATTATACGATACCAAAATTAACATCAGGGATTTAGGATACATTGTATTAAACTCGGCTAGTATTTAAAGTTAACGCCTTTATATCAGTATCCTTGGCATCATAGTTTTGTTCTGGGGAAAAAAAACCAAAAAAAAAACCAGAAGTATGAATTTTTCTTTCTTTTTTAAATCTCAAAGAGCAAAAATATTGAGAGGTCGATAAACTGACGACCGTGTGAATGGTAAGTTTAAAGTGTGGACGACGACGAACGTAGACGATACTGTGAATATCCCTTTAAGTTAATAAGTTCACGGAGGTTAGATTGGATTGGGTTGAGAGGTTAGGCGAGATCAACGTGACAATTGATTGCTTAGCCTTTCATTTTAAGAAAATTCAATCAGGAGTACAAAATTGGAAAGAAAAATTTACCTTTCCACAGTGACGTCACAGTCACTCACAGAATCACCCATCTAAACTTTAATTAAACGCCTAGAGCAACAACAGAGACTTTCATAGTTTCCAAACATGAATATAAGGTCTCTATTAAATTACTAATATTAGTAATAGTTTTAGTTTTAATATTACGCAGGGTTAAACGAACCTACAGAAAATACAATAATGGTGACTGATAGTTTCATCATAGTCTAATATAATTACCAAGTCACCTCACAAAGTCTATTTTCATTCATAAACATTCATATTAAAATTGACTCGCAGTGCCACCCTACGTGAAACTTCGAAATTACAAAACAGTAGGAATGTCATTCATGAGGTTTCGTCAGTTGGAATTACGAAGTAAAGGTGGGTGCAAGAAAGTCTAGAATAGCTGCTAATTTCGAATTATGTCCCTATTTCATAACCAGGACATACTATACAGTATACACCAAGGGTATATTTTACACAGGTTATGAATTAAGGGTAAATTAAATTTGTTTCCCCTCATTTTGCTGACTGAGCATACGAGAAAAGAACAAAGAAAAAACAGCAACTCTCAGCCAATTTTTCCAAACATTGATCCGCGCGAAAGAGCCAGTAAGAATTGATGATGATCGTTGCAATGCAATTTACAACAGTCGGAGATTCTTATCGTCTCAGTCATCGTTGGACGAATTAAAATTAAGAAGTAAAATATTCATAACAGATCTAGAGTATGTGAGGCGACGTGTGTATACGCGAGTGTAATGTATATATATATTTTTTTTTCTTTCTCTAATTTAGCGCCGATTCGCACCTATAGAAAGCGGTACATATCTCGGCGAGGCAGTGAGTGGGTGATGTTACTGTGCTGGGGGTGGTAGACTAGGGGAGTGAGTAAGGGTCAGTTGCTGGATAGTGGGTAGGAGGGGTATGGTTTTAGATGCGATGGAGCAGATGGGAGTGAGTAAGGAAGAAAATCGCTTCCATTGAAAAGTGGGGGCCTTCGGCGAGTATGGATCGTAGACGGTCGGGTATGGGATTTTCGGCCGAGAGAGGGAAACACCTCCGACGAAGAGTGGACAACTTTGGGCATTCCACCAGGAGGTGTATGACAGTCATAGGGGTATGGCAGGTAGGGCAAAGCGGGGCTGGCGATTTCGCCATAAGGTGTCCGTGGGTGATGCGGGTGTGGCTTAGGCGGAGACGGACTAGGATTACTTCTTTATGGCGGGACCGGTGGAATGAGGAGGCCCAGTATCCTATTTGTGGCTTGATCGTGTGGAGTTTATTTTGTGTGGCCTGGTCCCATTCCCGCTGCCATATGGAGCGGAAAGTCGGGAAAAGTCGGAGAAGGGGAGGGGTCGGGAAGAGGCCGGCAGTGAGCAGGCCGTCTTTGCCGTGCGGTCCGCCGCCTCGTTACCCTGGATGCCGACATGAGCCGGGACCCAGCAGAAGGCGACTGTCTTGTGTTGGAAGGTCGTTAAAAAGTGGAAGGTTTGCTGGATGGTACAGACGAGCGGGTGAGGAGAGTTAAATCTTTCTAGGGAGAGAAGTGCACTTTGGGAATCCGAATAAATGACGAAAGAGCTGGCAGAGTGGCGCACAATATCGAGGGCCTCCGTAATCGCGAAAAGTTCCGCCGAAAAAACGGAGGCCTCGCGGGGCAGGCCGACGCCCCGGAAAGCGGCTGGGACAGAATCACCGCTGAGGAGGCCACACCAGCTTCCGAGCGGGAACCATCTGTGTAAATGGCGACTGCGTCCGTGTTGGGTTGCGTGTTCGCGGAAGTGACCGTATATCATGGCGCTCGTGGTATTCTTCGGTAGGGCACACAGATCCTTGCAAAACTTGATAGGGGTGAGGATCCAGGGGGGGTAGATGCTGAATGAAATGGGGATAACTGAGGGGGCGGTCATGTTGAAAAGATCAAGGAAAGAGCGGACCACTTCAGTGAAGTGCCAGCTCCGTCCCTGAGGTGGTAGTTCTGAAACCGCCGTGCCCAGAAGCGAAGAAGGTAGCCTCTGTGCACGGAGGTATGTCCTCATGAGGAGTAGACCCCGTCGGAGGGCGAGAGGGAGGTGATCGCATTCCACATGGAGGCTGGGAGGAGCGGAAAGCACCGGTGGCGAGGCGGAGGCCTCTATTAAGTACTGGGTCCAGGATACGGAGGCGGGCGTTGGAGGCTGAACCGTAAACTGCACTACCATAGTCCAGCTTCGACTGTACTATGGAAGTGTAAAGGCGAAGGAGAGAGCGTCGGTCTGCACCCCATGTGGTGAGAGAGAGGTGATCCAGGAGAGCGAGGGGGCGTCGAAGGGATTGCTTTAGGTGCTTGAGATGGGGAACCCAATTGAGCCGTCGGTCTAGGGTCATGCCCAGAAAACGCGTGGAGGGTACCACCTCAAGAGGACTGCCGTATAATGTGACAGAGGGTAGAGGAAGGGTTGTGGGTCTTCTTCTACTGAAGACCATACACTTGGACTTAAGGATGGAGAGGTGGAAACCCACCGACGTCGCCCACCTTTCCACCAGGTAGATGGCGAGCTGCATTTGTCGGTGCACGACGGACGGTTGTTGCCCTGCGAAGTAGATCGCAAGGTCATCCGCGTAAATGGAAGAGCGGATGGTGGGTGGAAGGCATTGTGAGACCGTGTTCATCACGACGGAGAAGCAGAGAACACTGAGGATGCTTCCCTGTGGGACCCCGTCCTCCTGCACGAAGGTGTCAGAGAGGACTGAGCCCACCCGGACTTTAAAGGTCCGGGAGGAAAGGAAGCCCCTGATGAAGGTCGGCATGGCTCCGACGAGGCCCAGATGTCGGAGCTGACCGAGGATCATTGCTCAACGGGTGGTGTCATAGGCCTTCTGGATGTCGAAAAAAATTGACAGTACAAACTGTCCATTGTCGAAGGCATCCTGTATGTCTCGGCTGAGAAGCAGGAGAGGATCAGTGGTGGAGCGGAAATGTCTGAAGCCGGACTGGGTAGCCGGGAAGGAATTGCTATTTTCAAGGACGAACGATAATTATAATCGCGTAGCGACCATTTTTTCGAGGATTTTGCAGGCACAACACGTCAGGGTGATTGGTCTGTAGTTTGTGGGGTCCAGGGAATCTTTGCCGGGTTTGGGGATAGGGATGACGTGGGCCTCCTTCCACCTAGAGGGGAAGGCGCCCTCTATCCATATGCGATTGTATAGGTCTAGCATGAAAATTTGTAAGGTAGTGTGGATGTGCTGGATCATGCCGTACGGAATACCGTCCGGACCGGGACAAGGGGATCGTCGAGAGGCCAGTGCCGCCTGTAGTTCACGCATGGTAAACAATCGGTTGTAGGTGCTGTCTATGGACGGTGGAGAGGGGCTATCGTCAGGGGCGGGTACGGAATCGGCTGCAGAGGAAGAAACGGCGGCGAAGGTAGAAGCAAAGTGGTTTTCCACCGACTTGGGCTCACATAGGAGTCCGTCGTTAGTCCGGAGGACCGGGGGTCGGGAGGGGACATGCCGCCTCTCGACACCCCGTACCTTCTTCCAGATGGTAGCCGAAGGTGTGGTGGCGGTGATGCCGGACACAAAGGCACGCCAAGAGGCTCGGCGCGCTGTCTTCATCGTGCGGCGGGCGATGGCCCTGGCCCGCTGCATCTCCGTGCGATGGATGGGGAGTCGCGTCCGGTAGAAGCGCCGAGTTGCCTTCTTCTTGGCGCGCACGGCCTCCGCGCACTCCGGGGTCCACCAAGGCAACCGTCGGGTGCGGGGGTAGGCGGAGGATCGTGGTACACTAGTGCTTGCAGCCTCTAGAACGATGGACTCGGAGTATGCGATGCACTCGTCGATGGATGGGATGTGGGCAGTTGTAAGGGTCGTATACGTGTTGTCGCGGAAGTGGGCCCAATTCGCGTTGGTAGTAACCCACCTTACCGATACCCGAACAGTCTGGTCGGGTCGATTGAGCGTGAGTTGAATGGGGAGATGGTCACTTCCATGGTCCTCTCGGAGGACTTGCCACGTGAAGTCTAGGAGGGCATCAGTTGAACGAGGGACAGGTCTATACAGGATGGAGTGCAGGTAGTGGCATCGTAGAATGTAGGAGAGCCATCATTGAGGCACTCGAAGGAGAGCTCGGCCATGACAGATATCAGGGTTGGGGCCATATAGGTGGAGTGTGTGTCACCCCACAAGGGGTGGCGACTACTGAAATCACCCAGTAGTAGGAAGGGCCCGGGGAGTTGTTGTACGACTTCCACCAGGTCGTCGCGGGAGACTTGAGCGTGGGGGGGGAGGTAGATTGAGCTACTATTGTCAGAGTCTGTGGGGTTAGAGTGGTGGGACTTCTGCGGTGGGGAGAGATGGACATAGTAGACGTAGTGGGCGGTGTGAGGGTCCGAGCCGTCTTCTTGGTTCTAGAGGAAGAGGGAGAGACACGTTGGAAGGCCGGAGGGTCTGGCGACACACTCCGGCGTCTCCGCCTCGACGGCTTGCTCCGGGCGGCAGGTTCGGGCGTGTGCAGGGAGTACTGGGAAGGCAGGGTTTGAGGTGGATGGGACTTGGGTGTCCTGGTCCCAGACTCCTGGGGGGTTCGTGGTAGTGAGGTGCGGGAAGAGGAGGGATGGTGGAGGGACAGGAGACCGTCGGGTCCTGCGAGGATTTTCTTTGGGGGGAACAGGGAGCAGTGGCTGGGGGGGGGTTTCGGCGGCAGGCCAGGGCGGCGTGCCGAGATGATAGAGCCGAGAGCAGCGGCATAGGACACCCCGGCCTCACCTCCCGACTCCGCACCCTGTCTCGTGCCTCACGGGGGCTAAGGAAGTCCGTCACTTGTAGGCCTCGGACCTCCTTCTCGAACTTGAAGAAAAGACATTCGCGGGATGAAGAGGGTGTTGCCCTTCACAGTTGGAGCATTTGGGTGTGTTGGGGCACCTGTCAGGGTAAGCGAGTTGTCCACAGTGAAACACACACATTGATGCGGCTGCCGACAAACGGAGCTAACGTGTCCAAACTTATTGCATTTAAAAAAGCAACGGGTCGGGTCTGGGTGTATGGGCGGATAGAAAACTCGCATGACGCGCGGTCTCCCATACCCATACAATGCGGTCGGGGGGGATTAATGTATTGAAAGTAAGGAGCAGACGTGGGGTGGGGGAGGGGGTGCCTCCCTGTCGGGATGTGAAGCGATAAATCTTAGTGACCCCTTGGGGTGCGAGGTCCTCCAGGAGCTCGTTCACTGCGATCGACAATAGGCGGATGGCGTAAATAGTGCCCTGACTCTGGTTCAGGCGAGGGTGTGGGGAAACGGACACCGAGCATCCAAGGACCTCAGTGACGGAGAGTAGGGCTTTTGTCTCTGCGGCTGAGCGTGATTTTACGAGGAGGGCCATCCCTCTTGTGGCGTACGTCATAGGGCTGGAGTTGCTGTGGGTTCGGATCGCCTGGAACGTCCGTTCAGAGTTGGTCGGGAGGGACCCAGATGTAGGCCGAATCACCAGGAATTTGTGGATACTTGGAAGGGAAAGGGAGGCTGTAGAGTCGAAATTGACTGGGATATTCAACGGTCGATAGGACGGCCGTGAATGCCGGCTCCCCCGTCCGCCGCGAGGCTCTCTCCGTGGGGAGGTGGGCGACGGCGGGTGATGGGGGCATATGGGGAGAGCAGAAGCGTGTTTGGGGGGCAAGTCCTCGGTGGAAATTAACTTGCCCGAAGGTGCTGAAGTGGGCTGGGGCGAGACCCCTGCTCAGAGAGTGTAGGTCCAAGGGCATAGTCGAGGGACGGACGGGGTCGGCAACGGAAAAGGAGTGCAAGCGTTCCGCTTCACAGATGGATCAACCCCATCAGGCGGTCTTCCAGTGGTAGAGGACTCGAGGGCCTGGTTGCCCCACCCGAGTGTTGAGAGAAGGAGTAGTCCAGGAATGAGAAGCAGTAGTCGTAAGCCGAGGGGGAGAAGTATCCATAGCGAGCAAAAGAGAACTTCGTCCCCCGCGCGCATCCAGCCACCACCGACTCCAACAAGGGAAAGGCGAATCGTGGGCACACTTGGTCCCACCGCCAATAGATGTCACGCAGGGGAGATACACCCGTACCCAGTCCCTGTGCCTGAAAGGCGGCCACTCTCATCCAACGCGCGGTGAAAAGTGGCAGGGACAGGGCTTGGGTTTGGTTGAAAAGCGACAAGGGTGCAGGGCAACCACCTCCCACACCAAGGGCCAAAGAAGGGTCAAAATCAAGGTCCAAAGAACGACGCCAAAAAACAGAGAAGCCAGAAAGAATGGTGAAAGGAGAAAGAAAGAAAAAGAAGCAGGAGATCAGCCGGTCCCCAAACGGGTCCAATGGTCCACGAGGGCAGAGAAAGCCCTTACACCGGAGAAAGGTGTATTCCCCATTCGCCACAGAGGGACGCGCCCTATCGCTCCGGACAAAGCAAAGGGTGTGTAATGTATATGTGTGTATATATATCACCGAATGAAAAAGTTCACTAAATGCTAAGTTGGTAACACCGACTTAATAAAAATCAGAATCTGTCTATTTTGTAGTTGAAGTTCTCGGAGCAGCATATTTCTTCTATCCTAACTAGGCTGACCATATTTCCTTGAGACAAAAACGGGACATTGGGATGGCAAAAAAGGGCGGGGGTTATGTAATATTCTGTATTCATGAAAAAGTAAGTACATAAACCGGGACAAAATTGTCATTTTTATTAAAACGACGGGACGGCCAGGAAATATAAAACAAACGGTACTGTCCCGTTCAAAACGGTACGTATGGTCAGCCTAATCCTAACTAATCGCTACCATGTGACTATATATTGTGCCTAATTTAAGACCACTAATGGTGATTATATTATTCTAAATGTTGTAAATGTTGATCGAGTTGTGTTGTAAGATACTGTAGTATTAAGTAATCTAATTATTTCGTCAATTAGGGTAAATGCCTGTACAGTGTTAGGGATGAGTTTGGTTGGTTTGGCCGATTGTTCCTTACCACTAAGTTAAGATCACCTACATCTCTAATCATAGGCCCACATCGACAAACCTGAAGCCAAGTGTCTAAGTATTATTTATGTCTAACTTCTAACCTAAGCCTAACTGAGTCTAAAACCCACGCTATTACAGTATGAAAGGTAACAAGATAATTTGGGTGACGGATTGAATTTCGAGAAAGTATGCGCGAGGCCACTTTTAATTAACAAACATGTCAAAAACTTAAGACTGAATGAACATTTACAGGAGAAAGATATGCTACTTTCAACTATTTGGCTATTGACAGAATCTTGGACCCGGGTGGAAATAATGTTGCTAGAGCTATTCCATGAGCATGGATATGTAGGCCAAGCGCAGAAATTTCGACCGCGCTTCTCAATGCATAAATGGTTTTAATCGATGTCTTAACTCTCCCCATCAACGCAAACTTTATAAAGATTGTTCGTGAACAGTATCTCAAATGCGAATTCGTGGGGTCTGCCCTTAACTAAAAGATTATAAATGCTAAGTGCACAACAACCATTTTTGTTTGTCATTATTGAGTCATGGTAAAATAAAATATTTTTTTAATGGAAGATGTACAATATAGTTTGAGTGAAAATGCAAGTTTCCTATCAATTACTCTCCGACATATATAGAAAAAGGGTTTGTTAATCTCGACTGAAAATTCATTATTCGTTACCTTGGTCCTGTTATAATAAAGGATCCGTTTCTTTGAGGGTTATCTCTTACCTGCCAAGGCCATTCGCCGTACGAGGCCTCAGAACCTCCAACTATTCTCTTGTTCGGATAAACGGGACTGCCGCACACTGCAATATTGCAAAACAGGCTTTAAAATTTGAAAACTAAGAGATTGCTATCTCGTTACATTTTTCACCTCGCTCAATTTCATTTGAGAACTGGAATACGAGTGATCATTTGTTAAAACTTTATGAAAGAAAACTTCAGTGTTTATAAACAAAAGTAGCTAAATCAGCCATTTCACTTACCATCTTTGTAGGTGGCATTTGCTAACATTTGAAGGAGTTCTTCTTCTTGCTCAGCAGGTGACAAAGTGGCGGCGTTTATGGTGATGGCGGTGGTGGTGGCGGTGGCGGTGGCGATAGTGATGGGGCTGGTGACATCGGGTTTTGGCGTAGATTCAATAGTACTTACTTCACTAGGGGAAGTTGTCGAAATTTGTGCATCGTCGATAGTGGAAGATTCTGGACTCTCGGAGATACTCAAGATACTCGAAGGCGTTGTAATTATTATAACTTCTTCCTCCTCGGATTGCTTTGGAGTTGTTTCCTCACTTACTGATGGTTCAGTTGTTAGTGGTATGTCATCATTTTCGCTCTCAAAAAGTGTTTCTTCAGTAACTTCAGAAATTTCAGTTGAAATTTCCATTTCTGGCTTTCCAATTTCAATTTCCGTTTGATCCACAGCCGTAGTAGTTTCTATTTCACTTCCCGGTTTTGGCTTCTCCGTGGGTTCACCAGTACTCTCTTCAACAGTATCTTCAGTAATTACTTGAACCTCAGTTTCGTAGTCTCCTGCGGAAATAAATAAAATTAATTATTTCATAATTAAAATGGTGGTAATCAAATTCGATCCTTTCGAAGTAATCCGAATCATTCGGATCGCTCCCGTCCCCTAAAATAATGAACACCTAGATATGTCGTGGCAAAGGCTGTGAATGCATTCTGGAACCAAAGCTTCAGAGAAAGATTACACTCTAAAAACCGTCCGCTATGTGTACCTTTTATCCTAGCGGTAAAAATGGTCTAAACACAGTCTGTAAAATATACAGTACTTGAAGGATACCTGTACAGTAGGTCGATATCGGTTATCTTCTTGACAAGCAGTGGTGTCCCCTGAAACAGTTAAAAATACCTCTCTGTGTGCTCTCAGTGTACCTTCACAGTTTACCAACTGTACCCTTTACGAGTACATTTAGATTTTTCCCCTTTCGGATCTAAGGTACACATAGCGGACAGTTTTTAGAGTGTACATTCAGTTCCACGTCTAAAACCATTAAGTTTATAAAAGATCTACAACCTTAAATCACAACAAACCCCAGATACAGAAAAGTGTTTGGGAAGTCTTGATCAAGTAGCACCCAACAGCTCTTTACATACAGTAGTGAACTTTAGAGATTCAGCGGAAAAGGTTCAAGTTTTTGGTACATTAATATATATAAACTATAACGTTACCCCCCCCCCCCCCCCATTCAGTCCTAAGGAGGAAAAGTATAATGGTAGCTATATACAGGGTCCGCAAAAAAAAAAGGAGCATGACGAAAATTGCTCTCACGCCCGCATTTTTTGCCAGACCCTTAAATGTTATATATCTAGCTAAAGATAAAAGAGCCCAGAGTTGTATAAAATAAATTTCATCAAAATCGGTCATAAAATAAAGATTTTATGGCCACAAACGTGCAATGACTAAAAAAAGGGAATTTCCGCGTAAAAATTTAATGTTCTTCTCATTTTAAATTATTTTTTTCAGATGCCTAAATAATTTTAATCAATAAAAATGATAATATGCCCTTTTCTAAAGAAGATAAAATATTAATAAAACATTATAGACTTGATAAAAATTATGGCGCAATAAAATTATTACAAGCGTAATTATTACAAATTATTACATATCGAACAATTTTTTTAGTCTTATAATTTCGTTTTCTTTGGAAATTGTAAAATTATATGACATGTTGTAGTAAAACTTTTATATTTTCTTTAATTTTTGACGTATTGACATGAAATTTGGTACTAACTTAGTTTATTTGTTGCTTATTTGCCTAAAATAAGTTATTTGTCATTATGTGTAAAAATAAATGTACAGTAAACATTTTCGTCATGCTTCTTTTTTTTTTGCGGACCCTTGTAATAATTTTATTGCGCCATAATTTTTATCAAGTCTATAATGTTTTATTAATATTTTATCTTCTTTAGAAAAGGGCATATTATCATTTTTATGATTAAAATTATTTAGGCATCTGAAAACAATAATTTAAAATGAGAAAAACATTAAATTTTTACGCGGAAATTCACTTTTTTTAGTCATTGCACGTTTGTGGCCATAAAATCTTTATTTTATGACCGATTTTGATGAAATTTATTTTATACAACTCTGGGCTCTTTTATCTTTAGCTAGATATATAACATTTAAGGGTCCAGCAAAAAATGCGGGCGTGAGAGCAATTTTCGTCATGCTCCTTTTTTTTTTGCGGACCCGATATATCTATATATGCTTCACGTGTTTAATTGTGAAATTCATCCCATATATATATATATATATATAATGAATTTCACAATTGAACACGTGAAATGAATGAATGATGCAGAGCCACAAGGAAAAAAAATTATTCCAAGGTCTTTCGTGTATTCAGAAGTACACCTCGTCAGGGAATGAAGGGAGAAGGCAAGATGACAAAAATACTTGTATATACAACGGGACAGAAAACCCAAAATATTAGCACATGATTAACAAGAGTTAATTATAGAGGCAAAAAGTATTTTAACAGGATATTGTTAATTTTATACATTCTCGCACTGTTATTGAAATTATTTTTAAAATGGATAAATGCACATTCTAAAATATTCCTTTCATTATAAAATATTATCTATATACCTGTACCAAACAAGGTTAAAATTAACAATAGTAGGCAAAACTGCTTTCAAAAAATTCCATATACAAGTTAGCTCTAATACCGGTGAGAGGGTTGATGACCTACTTGATTTTTTAAAAGATAAGATCTCTGAATATTACTTCCCTGTTCAACACAACACTCTTATTGAGTTAATTAAGCTTTGCGTCAAAGATTGTAAATTTCAGTTTGAAAATAAGTTTCATGCTATGTCGTTTGGATTGGCGATGGGAAACCACCTCTCACCGGTATTAGCTAACTTACATATGACATTTTTTTAAAGCAGAATTTTGCCTACTATTGTTAATTTTAACCTTGTTTGGTACAGGTATATAGATGATATTTTATGCCTTTGGCCTAATAATTTGGATGTTGACTTATTTCTTGGTAAGCTCAACAATTTAGTCCCATCTATAAGTTCACGGTTGAAAAAGAAAATGATGGAAGCTTATCTTTTCTGGATCCAAAAATTCGGAGATGCTTTAATCAGTTCAAATTTGAAGTTTATCGTAAGCCTACTAATAACTCTTGTGTGCATTTTTATTCTGACCATCATCCCTCGATTAAATCTATTTTCTCTGCTATGTCAGTCCTAAATTTTTAGATTCCGAGTTATGCAATATCATGAATATTGGTACTAAATTGTTATCCTATTTAATTTTTAGATAACTGCCTTAGGAAAGCCAAGAATAGGTATTATAATAGTGTAACTGTAAAGGAACTTGAGCGTAAAAATATTCTTAGCCTACCTTACCATGTTAATTTTCAATATCTTCCGACTTTACTTACAGCAATTGGTATCAGTGTAGTCTTTAGGTATAATAATACTGTTAAATCACGTCTAATAAAGAATAGCCCGGATAATGTGGTTGGTTGTGTGTATTCGATCGGATGTACACAAGGTAACTCAGTATATATAGGCCAAACGGGTAAAACGTTAGATATTAGGGTAAAACAGCATAAATATGCGTGTAGAACAGCAAATAATTATAATGCATTGTTTAACCATATATATAGATGTAATCATAGTATCAAGTGGGATAGTTCTAAAGCGCTCGTTAAAAACATATAATTGAAAGGAATATTCGAGAATGTGCATTTATCCATTTTAAAAAAATTTCAATAACAGTGCGAGAATGTATAAATTTAACAATATCCTGTTAAAATACCTTTTGCCTCTAATTAACTCTTGTTAATCATGTGCTAATCTTTTTGTTTTTCTGTCCCGTTGTACACATGTGTATATATATTTGTCATCTCGCCTTCTCCCTTCATTCCCTGACGAGGTGTACTTCTGAATACACGAAAAGTCTTGGAATCATTTTTCTTTTTCCTTGTGGATTTGCACCATATATATATATATATATATATCGGGTGGGCAAAAAAAAAAGGGAGACCTCGAACTTTGGCTGTAAAATCTGTTATGGTCAGATTTCAAATTTTTTTTCACACCCCACAACAAAGTAAATTTCCTATACGGTGAGTGGATTTCAAAGAAAAATAATGAAAATTACGGATTTATTGAACATTTCTTTGCCACTGGAATTCTCCATTTACACTACTACTGCAATGTCGGGTCGGCAAAAAAAAAAAGGAAGACCTTTTAAATCCTTCATGTCTCGGCAAATATGGTACATAGAACCATGAAATTTTAGTATGTTAGTACTGGCAATTTTATGGTTTTTATGCCATCTTTTAGCATTTTAGCTGAGAAATTGGATTTATGACGAATATTCCAGAAAAATCTTGCTAATCATAGGTTCTAGCTGATCATTAAAGCGATTTTAATTAACGTAAGCCAACTGCAAGAGGTTTGGACAAGCTTCTCAAGAAAATCGATAAAACAGGAAATATCAAAAGAATACCGGGTAGCAGTATTAAATTTGGCCACCAAACAGTCCTGATTTAAATCCTGTCGATACGGCCTTTAGGAAAATTTGTCACAGAGAATTTATCGGATCAAAGAAAAAAATGTCGCTCATTTACGACAGCTTCTTCTGGAAAAATGGGATGAGCTACCACAAGAACAAATCAATAAAGCCATACATGAATTCCGTCTTTGACTGAAAAAGGTTGAATTAGTTCGTGGTAAACATATCGAGCAGTTTCTTTAATATCAAGGTAGCACCATATGTGAGTACTTTGTAACTTTTTATCTGCATATACAATGCAGTAGTAGTGTAAATGGAGAATTTCCAGTGGCATAAAGAAATGTTCAATAAATCCGTAATTTTCATTAGTTTTCTTTGAAATCCGCTCACCGTATAGGAAATTTACTTTGTTGTGGGGTGTGGAAAAAATATTGAAATCTGACAATAACTTTGGATTTTACAGCCAAAGTTCGAGATCTCCCTAGCACTTTTTAGATAGTCCCAATACACCATAATTTTTAAATTTATTTCATTAGGCCTACCTTCAGTGCGATTAACAGGAACTACGTGAGACGAGGCAGGATCAGAGAGAAGACCAGTCGGGGTATGGCCGTCACTTACTCCAGGAATTTTTTCAGTCTCAGGTTTATCAGTGCTATCTCCATCAGGTTGATATTCAACATCCACTCTGTCAGGTATGCCAGATGATGTTCCCTCGTCAATCATTCCTTCAACTTCACCAGTTTCAGAAGTATTTGTAGCATTATCAGCTGATGTGTTTTCATCTTCTCTAATAAAAGATGTAATAATTTCTTGTTCTTCAGGAATAACACCATCAATATGCGGACTTTCGTCTCCCATTGAACCATCTGACTGAGGAGCCTCAACAAGTACAGAAACTATATCTTCATTTCCACTTCCATCCACACGTGGAGGAACAACTTCATTTTCATATGCATTATCATCTGGCAAAGACTGTTCGACAGGTAGTGTCTCGGTTGCCGTAGGAGCAGGACCTGTTTCTAAAACTGCATCATTGCTAGAAGTCGAAGACGGAATTTTAATATGAGACGAATCAGTTTGAACATTACCAGGAGCTTCTTCATTAAAAACGATTTCATGGTAATCTGGTAAATCCAGGACACTTGAGTCATTAACAGCCTTCATTGTAACAAGCTCTATACCAAATGGTTCGAACATATCACTATCTTCAGGCTGAATCTCTACATCAGTAGGAGTTTCTGGAAGAGTGGGAAGTTCGGGATCTGAAACATCTGGAACAGTTTCCGAGAGGCTTCCTAACTCTACCGTGTCTAGAGATGTTTCATGGTCTGAGGTACTCTGAGAACCACCTCCAGATTCTGAACTTTCCACTTCTACAATACCAGCAGTAATATCTGATTCTGAGGCGCTTTCTGGCCCTGCTTCAAGGTCTGACGTACTATCTGGATAAGGTATAGCATCAGAACCTTCAGATTCTGAAGGGATATTCGAACTTTCCACCTCTACAATACCAGCAGTAATATCTGATTCTGAGGCGCTTTCTGGCCCTGCTTCAAGGTCTGACGTACTGTCTGGATAAGATATAGTATCAGAACCTTCAGATTCTAAAGGGATATTCAAACTTTCCAATTCTACAATACCAGCAGTAATATTTGGTTCTGAGGCGCTTTCTGGCCCTGCTTCAAGGTCTGACGTACTATCTGGATAAGATATAGCATCAGAACCTTCAGATTCTGAAGGGATATTTGAACTTTCCACTTCTACAATACCAGCTGTAATACCTGATTCTGAGGCGCTTTCTGGCCCTACTTCAAGGTCTGACGTACTATCTGGATAAGATATAGTATCAGAACCTTCAGATTCTGAAGGGATATTCGAACTTCCCACTTCTACAATACCAGCAGTAATATTTGATTCTGAGGCGCTTTCTGGCTCTACTTCAAGGTCTGACGTACTATCTGGATAAGATATAACATCAGAACCTTCAGATTCTGAAGGGATATTCGAACTTTCCACTTCTATAATACCAGCAGTAATATCTGATTCTGAGACGCTTTCTGACCCCACTTCATGGTCTGGTGTACTCTGAGGACTATCCAATTCTGAGATATCTGAGGAAATTTCTGATTCTGAGACAATGGGAATGTCCCCTAAACCTTCTGTGTCACCGGACTCAGAAGTATCGTCTGTAGGCTTACTTTCTGGAAAAACATGAACATCAGGAGATTAATGAATTTTATACAAGTTGAGGTTTATTTACAGTAAATGCTTATACACGATTCAAGACAAATAATTTCAACGCTATAATGTTAAAATATTATTAAAAGCATAGATGAAATACACATCCGCCATTTTTTTTTATATAAAATACGTTGTTAATTATACCTATGTACATTTTATTTAGATTTTTATTTATTCGTTTGAGAAGAAAAAGTAACATTTGTTTCAAATGTGTTATTCGTTTCAGTAGAAAATAATACTTAAAATAAATATGCTTTGACAGAGGTACCTGTTATTGGGATTTCATTATTTACATCATCCACAGGTAGTGGTGGTGGAGTTGTTGTTATCGTTGATGCTGTTGCTGTTGTCGGTGGAGAATCAATTCTACAACAGGCACCAAAGTAAAACCTGCGAAATACACTCTTTGATAAATTTGCGAGGTATTCACTCGCATTCTTACAGACATTAAGAAGTTACCTCCACCCCGAGCTCATTGATAGTATAGCTGCCGTGGAAAGGCGGTCCATCCAGCGATGGATTGGACAGAGCTCGGGACCGCGGAGAAAGGGTAGAGGTGCAACCGGGGGCCAGAGTACAAAATCAGTGAGAGGAATCGCCAGCGACCCACGTGGAATGTAGGGAACCGCGGCGCAAGGTGGAGGGCGTAAAGAAGGGTGGGAAGGGGCCAATAAAGAAAAAGGGTGGGAAGGGGCATACTGATGCCCAAAGAAACCGAAGGATGTAGCTGCCGGTCGGGATGGGTCGGGTGGTGTAAGTGCGTCTATGGGTGGCGACGGGTATCGAAAGGTCTCGGGCAAGAAGGCTGCGAAGCCTGAGACCCCAGTTGCCCCTGAGAGGACCTCCAACCGCTTTAGTCTCCTGTGCTCGAAGGAGGAAGACACCGTTTTGATTGGCGACTCGCGATCAGGGGCTAGGAGAAGTACTTTGCTTCTGCAAACCGGGACGGGAGGAAGGTAAGGTGCTTGCCTGGGCGGGGAACGGCGCACTTAAGGAAGGTGGAGAAGCTGCGCGTGGCTAGTCGGAGGACTGCGATCGTTGCCCACGCTGGTGGCAATGACCTGTTCCTCAAAGGCGGTAGGGTATGTCTTACAGAAGGGATCATCACCGAGATCATGTCTCTTGCGGATGATCTAAACTGAAGACAGACAGGGGAATGTTGATGGGTATTTTACCGCGGATGAATGCCAGTGACCACGCGCTCAGTAAAGTCATTGGCATCAACGAGAGGGTGCAAGACTTGTGCGTCCCGCTGGGCGTGAGGTTTATTGACCCGTTCGACATTTTCGGGTAGGTGGGACCTTTACCAGAGGGATGGTGTCCACCTTAATGACAAGGGTAAAGGTGTGCTAGGCGCGCTGCTCGACCGGCACCTATACAGAATGGTGAGGTCGAGCCAGGGGAGAGATGACGGGCCCCCACCGGGGAGATGATGTTGAGCCGGTGACGGACGTACTTTCAACTGAAGGGTGCGTCCAGGTACAGGTGGGTGACCCTCCTTCCACGTTGGAGGGGGCTCAGGCTCCTGCGGAAGTTGTCCCCTCGTTGGTGAGGGGCTCTTCAACTCCCGACAGCCCTGGCTGTTCGGAAAACGGGTCGTGCTAGGGGGCGGTCAGAATAGGGAAGGCTCCCTCCGTGCAATGCTTTTTAATGCTAGGTCGATTAGGAATAAGTTTTGCGAGCTACGGGCGCTCTTAGCATCAGAATACCAGGATATCATTGCTATCACCGAGTCCTGGATCCATACTGATCGAAGGGACTACGTTGGGGAGTTCGAAACTCCCGGGTATAGAATGTTTCGCAAAGACCGCACCCATGGGGAGGGGGGAGGGGTACTAATATACGTCAGGGACACGTTGAGTCCGGTTGACTGTCAGTTCCGATCGGAACGGGAGCTGCTTGGCGTCGATCTGAACGTGGGAGGGACGAACTATAGGTTAATCTTGGTGTACAGACCTCCGCATCTCCTCCTCGAGGAGGATACAGCCCTGTACACCGAACTCCGTAACCTGCTAGGGGACAGGGTGCGTGTAGTTTTAGGAGACTTCAACTGTCGCGGCATAAAGTGGGAAGACAGGACTGCTGATGCTGAAGGGAGGAGGCTAGTTGACTTTGCTCACGAGAACTTCCTCACTCAGTGGGTCACTGAGCCTACACGAGGCGAAAGCGTTCTAGACTTCGTATTCACGACCGAAGACAACCTCGTCACTGGCCTCACCGTTGTCGAATCGTTGGACGGGAGTGATCACGGTCTCATCGGGTTCTGTGTCTGCATCACTCGGGTGAAGCGTAGTGACTCTAGAGGCAGTAAGCTCTATCTACGGCGGGCGGACTTCGTTGGCCTCTGGGATAGCGTAAGTGAGATGGGGTTAGAGGTCTGTGGTGATGTTGAGGAAGTGTGGAGTGCATTCCGGGACCAGTTTATGGTGCTGCAGTCTGCTGACATACCCTCAAAACCGATCACCCCTGCTTCAACGTGACCTAAGTGGTTCAGTCGTGACATCGCTTCGGCTATCCGAAATAACAAAGCTGCGTACAGGAGGGCGAAGGGCAATCGTTCCCATGAGAACACTGAGGCGTATGTCCACCTGTGCAGGGAAGTGAAGGCGAAGGTTAGGCTAGCGAAACGTAACGAAGAACTCAGGGTGGCAAGCCATCCCCGAGCCAGGCGTCAGGCACGAAGGTGCTGGCGTGGATAGTGTTCGGTGTACCGCGACAGTCGTTGCCGATAGAATAGACAAACTGAGCGCGTTTAAGGCTCCTGGGCCAGACCAGTTTCTCCCCAGAGTGTTGCGGGAGGTGCGCGAAAAGGTGGCTGTCCACCTGGCTACAGTCTTCAATAAATCGTTGGAGACGGGCCAGGTGCCTGGTGACTAGAGGGAAGCCAATGTGACCCCTATCTTTAAGAAAGGGGATCACGAAAGTCCAGGGAACTATCGTCCCATTAGTCTCACTTCGGTTGGAGGTAAATTATTAGAGGGGATAATAGCGGATACGATCGTTGACAATTTGGATTCCTACAAGCTGCTTCGAGACTCCCAACATGGGTTTAGATGGCATGAGGAGGGATGCTGCAGAGGGGTCGACCGCAGGTCGATCCTGAACCGTCGTTCAAACCTAAGTAACCTATATATATATATATATTATATATATATATATATATATATATATATATATATACACAATTTGTGCCGCTAACAAAGATTTTTAATGCGTCAATTGCTGAGGGGTGCATACCAGATAATTTCAAGTTAGCAAATGTAACACCCGTTTTAAAGAAAGGCGACAAAGGTGCGGCGGGAAATTATAGGCCAATCAGTTTAAAGTCTGGTGTAGGTAAGCTACTTTTATCAATGATTAGGGATCGTATAGTCGAACACTTGGAATTGCATAACTTGATTAGAAATACGCAGCACGGTTTTAGGCGAAACAAATCTTGCCTAACTAATCTTTTAGAATTTTTTCAAAGCGTCGTTGAAGTTTACGATAGTCATCAGGCGGTTGATGTAGTGTATTTAGATTTTCAAAAAGTGTTTGATACCGTACCGCACAAAAGACTCGTTGAAAAAACTAAGGCTTATGGAATCAGGGATGTAGTAATAAACTGGATAGAAGAGTGGTTGCGAGGTAGGAAACAGAGGGTGGTCGTTGATGGAGCAGAGTCGTCTTGGGTCAATGTAGGAGTTGGCAAGCGTAGAACAGGAAAAAGATTTAGGAGTTAACGTCACTGGTGATTTAAAAGTAGCGAAACAAAGTACAGTAGCGGTCAATAAGGTGAACAAGGTGCTAGGTTTTATAGCTAGGAATTTTGAGTACAAATCGCGCGATATTATTATTATTCCTCTAAATAAATCATTAGTTAGACCCCATTTGGAGTACACGATCAAATTTTGGAATCCGCATATGCGCAAAGATATAGACAAAATCGAGAGTTCAAAGACAAGCAACTAAGATGATTCCGTTGCTTAGGTCGAAGTCGTACGAGGATAGGCTTAAGGAGTTAAAACTGACTACACTCGAGACTAGGAGGCTAAGGGGGTGATCTAATCCAGGTTTTTAAAATTATGAATGGGTTCGATAACGTAATTAGAGCTAGCTTTTTCGAAATATCACATAATAGGACTAGAAATAACGGGTCTAAGTTGACAAGTAGGTTCGAGACAGCAGTTGCCAAAAACTATGTATAGAATAGTAAATAGCTGAAATAGTTTGTCGGTAGAAGTAATTAGTAGCACGTCTATAAACATATTTAAAAATCGATTAGACGCATATGTTGATAGATTGGGTATAGTTTAAGGTAGTAAAATTAAGGTTTTTGAGGTTCGGAACCCACGTAAAATTGTAGGTCCCCTCCGCCACCACGGACGACATGTGCAATACACAAACAACCAGTTAGGTAGACCAGCCACAGAGTGGATCCTAGGGTCTTTGTTGGTCTGAAACATATATATATATATATATATATTTTTTTTTTTTATTTACCGCCGATTCGTACTAAGTGAAAGTGGTACACATCTCGGCGAGGCAGTGGGTGGGTAGTGTTACTGACTTGGGGATGGTAGACTAAGGGTGTGAGTAAGGTTCAGTTGCTGAATAGTGGGTAGGAGGGGTATGGTCTTAGACACGATGAAGCAGATGGGAATGAGTGAGGAAAAGGAAAATCGCTTCCGCTGAAAAATGGGGGCCTTCGGCGAGTATGGATTGTAGACGCTCGGGTATCGGAATTTTGGACAAGAGAGGGAAACATCTTCGACGAAGAGCGGACAGGTTTGGCCATTCGACCAGGAGATGTACGACAGTGATAGGGGTATGGCAAGTAGGGCCATAAGGTAACCTGAGTAATGCGTGTGTGTCCTAGGCGGAGACGGGCTAAAATCATTTCTTTATGGCAGGACCGGTGGAATGAGGCCCAGTATCCTAATTGCTGTTTGATCTTGTGGAGTTTGTTTTGTGTGGCCTGGTCCCATTCCCGTTGTCAGATGGAACGGAAGTGGGAGCGGAGAGTCGGGAAGAAGTCGGAGAAAGGGAGGGGCCGGGAGTAGGTCGGCAGTAAGCAGGCTGTCTTTGCCGTGCGGTCTGCCTCCTCGTTACCATGGATGCCGACATGTGCCGGAACCCAGCAGAAGGCGATTGTCTTGTGTCAGAAGACTGTTAAAAAGTGGAAGGTTTGCTGGATGGTACAGACGAGCGGGTGAGGGGGTTAAATCTCTCGAGGGAAAGAAATGCGCTTTGGGAACCTGAATAAATGACGAAGGAGCTGGCAGAGTGGGTGCGCACAATGTCGAGGGCCTCCATAATCGCGAAGAGTTCTGCCGAGAAAACGGAGGCCTCGAGAAAGCAGCTGGGCCAGTATCACCGCTGAGGCGGCCGTACAAGCCTCCGAGCGGGAACCATCTGTATAAATGGGGACTGTGTCCGGGTGTTGCGTTGCGTGTTCTCGGAAGAGTGACCTGTATACCGTACCGATCGTGGTAGTCTTTAATAGGGCACACAGGTCCCTGCAAAATTTGATAGGGGTAAGGAGCCAGAAGGGGTAGATGCTGTATGAAATGGGGGATAACGGAGAGGGCGAGCATGTTGGAAAGGTCAAGGAAAGAGCGGACCGCTTCAGTGAAGTGCCAGCTCCGTCCCTGGGGTGGGAGTTCAGAAATCGCCGCGCATAGAAGCGAAGAGGGTAGTCTCTGTGCACGGAGGTACGTCCTCATGAGGAGCAGACCTCGTCGGAGGGCGAGAGGGAGATAATTGCAATCCACTCGGAGGCTGGAGGCTGGGGAAGAGCGAAAGGCCCCTATTAAGGACCGGGTTCAAGATACAGAGGCAGGCGTTGGAGGCTGAACCGTATACTACACTGCCATAGTCCAGCTTCGACTGCACCATGGAAGTGTAAAGGCAAAGGAGACGTTGGAAGGATTGCTTCAGGTGTTTGAGATGGGGAACCCAGTTGAGCCGACGGTCTAGAGCCGTCGGCCCAGAAATCGCTCGTGGAGGACACCACCTCAAGAGGATTGCCGCATAACGTGACAGAGGGAACAGGAAGGGTTGCGTGTCTTCTTCTGCTGAAGAGCATACACTTGGATTTGGGGTGGAGAAGCTGAACCCCACCAGCGTCGCCCACCTTTCCACCCGGTAGATGGCGAGCTGAATTTGCCGTTGAACGACGGACAGCTCCCGCCCTGCGAAGTAGATCGCAAGGTCATCCGCGTAGATGGAAGAACGGATGGTGGGTAGAAGGCATTTTGAGACTGTGTTCATGACGATGGAAAAGCATAGAACACAGAGGATGCTTCCCTGTGGGACCCCGTCCTCCTGCACGAAGGTGTCTGAGAGGACTCCCCACCCGAACTTTAAAGGTTCGGGAGGAAAGCCCCTGATGAACGTCAGCATGGCTCCGACGAGACCTAGATTTTGGAGCTGACTAAGGATTATTGTCTGACGGGTGGTGTCGTAGGCCTTCTGGATGTCAAAAAAAAAATTGATACGACGAACTGTCCACTGTCGAAGGCATTCTGTATGTCTCAGCTGAGGAGCAGGAGGGGATCAGTGGTGGAAATTGTCTGAAGCTAGACTGGGTAGCCGGGAAGGAATTACTCTTTTCAAGAAAGAACGATAGTCGCGTAGCAACCATTTTTTCGAAGAGTTTGCAGGCACAACACGTTAGGGTGATTGGTCTGTAGTTTGTGGGATCGAGGGAATCTTTCCGGGTTTGGGGATAGGAACTACGTGGGCCTCCCGCCACCGGGAGGCGCCCTCTATCCATATGCGGTTGTATAGATCTAGTAGGAAAATTAGTAAGGTAGGGTGGATGTGCTGGATCATGCTGTACGGGATACCGTTCGGGCGGGGACAAGGGGATCGTCGAGAGGCCAGTGTCACCTGTAGTTCACGCATGGTGAACAACCGGCTGTAGGTGCTGTCTAGGGGCGAAGAGGAGCCATTGTTAGGGGCGGGTACGAGGGAACTAACTGCGGAGGAAGAAACGGCGGCGAAGTAGAAGCTAGGTGGTTTGCCACCGATTTGGGCTCGTATAGGAGTCCGTCGTTAGTCTGGAGGACCGGGAGTCGGGAGGGGACATGTCGCCTCTCGACACCCAGTACCTTCTTCCAGATGGTAGCCGAAGGTGGTGGTGGTGGTGACGCCGGATACAAAGGCACGCCAAGAAGCTCGGCGCGCTGTCTTTATTGTATGGCAGGCGATGGCCCTGGCCCACTGCATCTCCGTGTGATGAATGGGGAGTCGCGTACGGTAGAAGCGTCGAGTAGCCTTCTTCTTGGCGCGTACGGCCTCCGTGCACTCTGGGGTCCACCAAGGTACCCGTTGGGTGCGGAGGTAGGCGGAGGATCGTGGGATGCTAGTGCACGCAGCCGCTACAACGATTGACTCGAAGTATGCGATGCACTCGTCGGAGGATGGGAAGTGGGCAGTCGTAAGGGTTGTATATGTATCGTCGTGGAAGCGGGACCAATTAGCTTTGGCAGTAATCCATTTTTCCGGTACCCGAACGGTCTGGTCGGGCCAATTGAGCGTGAGTTGAACAGGAAAAAGGCCACTTCCATAGTCCTCTTGGAGGACTTGCCATGTGAAATCTAAAAGGGCATCGGTCGAAACGAAGGACAGGTCTATACAGGATGGAGTGCAGGTGGTGGCATGGTAGAAGTAGAAGAGCCATCATTGAGACACTCGAAGGAGAGCTCGGTCATAATAGTAATCAGGGTCGGGGCCATAGAGGTGGAGTGTGTCTCCCCACAAGGGGTGGCGACTATTGAAATCGCCCAGTAATAGAAAGGGCCTGGGGAGTAGTTGTACCACCTCCACCAGGTCATCGCGGCAGACTTGAGTGTGGGGAGGGAGGTATATTGAAGAGACGATGTACTGTTTATCCAGGGGAAGCCGGGTAGCAAATCACCTGTAACGGGGATCGGATAGAGAGATTGTGGAAGGGGACTGCGTGATGTATGAAATTGGCAGCCCCCTTCGAGTGCAGGTAGGAGACGGGGTGATGATGTAGGAATATCCAGTAGAGTAGGGCATGGGCCTGGTCCCCAGGATTAACTCCTGGAGACAGACACACACACACACCGGACGGGAAGTGGCAATCAAGGAATTAAGACCTTCGTAGTTCGCGAATATTCCTCTGCAGTTCCAGTATACTATTGTAGTTTTTGGGGATCCATTATTTGATGATGGGGGGTGGGTAAAGTTGTAGGTGCTCGGAGGTTGGAGTGTGAAGGGAGATCTGTGGTTCGCGAAGGCGAAGGATGGGTCAGGAGCATGGCTGGCTATCTGCCGTTCAAAAGAGAAGGAATCGGTCGGCCAGTCAACCTCCGCGGTGACTGCGGGGTCGAGTCGGCCGAGCGAGACTGGAGGCGTGGATCACGGCAGCTAGAACGTCATGGGCTCAGAGGGTGAGAATTATCTTGGTGGGCGATAAGGGGTACCAGAATGACCTGGCATGTGGGAGGGAGGACGTGCTCAGGGTGGCTAACAGGGAGGGGGCCGGGGATGTTGGGGGGCAGGTACTGTAGGGGTGGAAGGAGATGAACCAGTGTTCTCGTGGAGGGTGGAAAAAATGGCACCAGGAGGCAAGGGCAGATCCATAAGACTCATGGGTGCGGCCGAGCTCCCCTCAGCCACACCATGTAGCTGCGCCAGAGCCGCATCCACTGGATCCTTGGGGGAGAGGATGTTGTCCAGATTGGATCTCGTCATGGGGGGGGGTCATATAATTCGGCAACTATTGTCAGAGTCTGTGGGGGTAAATTGGTGAGACTTCTGCGGTGGGGTGATATGGTCCTCGTAGAAGAAGTGGGCAGTGTGAGGGTCCGAGCAGTCTTCTTAGATCTATGGGAAGAGGGAGAGACATGTTGAAAGGCCGGAGGGTCTGGCGACTCGCTCCGGCGTCTCCGCCTCGTCGGCTTGCTCCGGGCGGTAGGTTCGGGTATGTGCAGAGTGTGCTGGGAGGACAGAGTTCGAGGTGGGGGGCCTAGGTGTCCTGGTCCCAGACTCCTGGGGAATCTGTGGCAGGTGAGGTGCGTGAAGAGAAGGGATGGTGGGGGGACAGGAGGTCGTCGGGTCCTGCGAGGACTCCCTTTAGGAAGGATGGAGAGCAGTGGTCGAGGGGGATTTCAGCGGCAGGCCAGGGCGGCGTGTCGAGAGGACAGAGCTGAGGGCAGTGGCGTAAGATACCCCCGGCCTCACCTCCCAACCCCGCACCCTGTCTCGCGCCTCTCGGAGGCTAAGGAAGTCCGCTACCTGCAGGCCTCGGACCTCCTCGAACCTGAAGAACAGGCATTCGCGGGATGAAGAGGGGTGTGCACCTTCACAATTGGAGCATCTGGGTGTGTTGGGGGACTTGTCTGGGTGAGCGATTTATCTGCAACGAACACACAATTGGTGCGGCTGCCGGAAAACTGAGCTAACGTGTCCAAACTTGTTGCATTTAAGGTAACGGGTCGGGTCTGGGATGTATGGGCGGACAGTAAACTCGCATGACGTGCGGTCTCCCATACCCCATACAATACGGTCGGGAGGGACTAAGGTATTGAAGGTAAGAAGTAGACGCGGGGTGGGGGAGTGGGTGCCTCCCTGTCGGGATGTGAAGCGATGGATCTTAGTGACACCCTGGGGTGCGAGGTCCTCCAAGAGCTCGTTCACTGTGATCGATAATAGGCGGGTGGCATAAATAGTGCCATGACTCTGGTTCAGGCGAAGGTGTGGGGAGACGGACACCGAGCATCCAAGGACCTCAGTGAGGGAGAGTAGGGTTTTCGTTTCTGCGCCTGAGCGTGATTTTGAGGAGGGAGCCATCGCTCTGTTGTCGCACATCATAGCGGCTGGAGTTGCTGCGAGCTCGGATCGCCTGAAACGTCCGTTCAGAGTTGGTCGGAAGGGACCCAGAAGTAGGCTGGATCACTTGGAATTTGTGGATACTTGGAAGGGATAGGGAGGCTGTAGAATCAAAGTGGACTGGGATATCCAATAGTCGATAGGATGGACGTGAATGCCGACTTCTCCGTCCGCCGCGGGGCTCTCTCCATGGGGAAGCGGGCCGACGGCGGGTGAGGGGGAGCATACGGGGAGAGTAAGAAGCCAGGTTTTGAAGGAAAGTCTTGGGCGGAACCTGACTTGCCCGAAGGTGGCTGAGGTGGGCAGGGGCGAGAACCATGCGCCAAAGGGTGTATGTCCAAGGGCATGTTCAAAGTACAGGCTGGGGTCGGTAACGGAAGAGGAGAGCGCAAATGTTCCTCTGCTGGAGGAGGGGCGACCTCCTCAAGACGTGGTCTTCCAGTGGTAGAGGACTCGGGGGGCCTGGTTGCCCACCATCCGAGTTCTAGGACAAGTAATAATAGTTTCCATACGTTATTAATTTTGTAGAACACGGACCCAGGGGACGCGAGAAACTGCCTACCGGTGAGAAAGGGAGGCCGAGCGCAAACCGCAGGGGACGGGGTACCTCGTCCCCAGTGGACACCCCGTCAGTTTAAAAACGGGGTCCCGTGATGCGAAAGTTTGCCCACAAATGGCGCAAAGACCCCAGGCCCCCAATCCCACCGGCCCGGACACCCAACCATCCAACACCTCCGGAGGACAGTACTGGAGACCCGTACTGGGAGCCAAAGACTTTAGTGGCACTTAGCCCGTCTCCTCATTAGCCTGTCCGGCATGAGTGACCCTTCCGGGGGCTAAGCCCCAGCCGACGTAGCCCATCCACTACGACAAGGTGGCCACAGGCGGGGATATATATATGAGAGAGAGAGAGAGAGAGAGAGAGAGAGAGAGAGAGAGAGAGAGAGAGAGAGAGAATGTTAGTCTTTTTTGTAATGTTTCCCGAATCAGTAAACTTTCTCAAATTCAAAATTCTCACTTCAAGTATTCCCACTTTTGGACAGTGATTATGAGAATGGAAATAAATGCAGGGGCGGATTTAGAGGGGCGATTTCCCCCCGCCCCCCCCCCAAAGCATGAGGCCTCTAAACCTTAAAAGAGAATATATAAAATTAGAGTGAAGCATTCTCTAAAATTAATCATCGTTGCTCTCCTTTGGACAATTTTAGTTAGTAATATATAAAAGAACGATAATAATGATGCTTAATAAAAGAGTACTGTAAAGGTTGTGGCGCTAATTTTATGCCTCACTGGAGCTTACTGTCATCTTTTAAGTGACGTTGTGGACCCAAAACAGATACCTTACTGCATTCTTTATAGGCAGAATGAAGATGTGATAATCGTTGGTAATTCTGGCACACCAGGTTCTGGAAGGTGACCGCCGCCGCCGCCCCACCCCCCTAATTGTGCTCTGGATCCGTCCCTGGATAAATGTGATGTAATCGAAAGAAATTAGTTGACCATTTTGAAAGTCTTAAATAAACCTGATAAAAAAGTGATTTTTTTTTAGTCCACCCTGTTCGACCCCTTAGGAGGGACTTTCAATAAAGTATCGAGCGTTATTTGTAATAAAAATAAAAGACGACTTTATCTTCAATTTCGTAAAGGTTTTCGAAACGGGTACTCCCCTCCAATCCTATACCCCATAAATACCCTGAGGTATCCGCATAACAAAACGAGGAAAGGGTATGAGGTTTAGCAATACTTATTGTCATTAACCTCCAATCACTAATTTTACACTGAACTATCCATAAAATGTCCGATATTACTATAAAGTAATTAACGAAACTCATGAAGGCGCGTCTCACCCGTCTATGCAATGGCCAAGGACAGTGCCTCTTGTTTTCAAGCAGTCCAAAGCAAACATGCAAGTTCCTCCCTCGCCCGTTCGTCCCTCGCCCGGTGAGGCTTCACAATCAAATGGCCTAATTTCCCGCCCATAACCTGTAAATGTAATTCAAATTATCAATAAACCTATTAAAAAAAATTGTAAATTGTGTAAAATACAAATATTTTGATAAAGTTACTCTTAAAAATGTAAATAATTGTGATGTAAATTATTAATAAGTACACACGCATTGTAATGTAAATTTTTTTTATATACATATATTGAGAGAGAGAGAGAGGAGAGAGAGAGAGAGAGAGCTAAAGTAGACACATTCAGTTTTTCCACAGTTTTTTATACCACGTGACCACAAAATTTGTCCCTGTTTTTAATCGCTTATTACTCAGTCATTATTGCAGCTTCACAAATGAAATAAAAAGCTTTCGAAAAAGAATATTTAAAAGTTTTATTTAATTTTTTCGATATCCTGGATACGAAATCAGTACTTATAAAAAAATGACAGTTTTATCCACCACAATCATGGGTTATTTGTCGGACATGCAACGTGTTTTCATCGCAGAAGAGATGATCAAACATGGCTCGGTAGTTGCCACCCAACAGTCTTTCAGACGACAATACGGTCAGCAAAGGACCATAGATCCTAAAACGATTCGCAGGATTTTCGCAAAATGGAAACATCACGGCTCAATCAAGAACATGCATAAAGGCAACTCTGGGCGCAGCAAAGGTGTGCGAACCGCTGAAAACATTGATTCAGTCGCAAATCAGCTTGAAACGGACAACAAGAAATCTGTGAGACGACTATCAGCTGTGACAGGAATCAAACGGGAGAGCATTCGGAAAATAATCACGTTGGATTTGAGAATGAAGTCATTCAAAATTATGTGTTTGCAACAGCTTAGCGAACAAGACTACCAGCGTCGTTTGATGTTTTGTGAACGCATTGAAACAATAATTGAACAAAACCAGATAAGATTAAGTGACATAATATTCAGTGATGAATGCCACATCTATCTCAATGGGTTCATCAACAGACAGAATTACCGGTGTTGGTCACAAAACAAGCCAAATATACACTTGGAGAAACCTCTGCATTCACCAAAAGTTACTGTCTGGTGTGGTTTGAGTAGCAGCAAGGTTTATGGTCCTTACTTTCTTGAGGACCCAGAGACAAGGAGACCGCTTTCAGTAACTTCAGAAAGATATGTAGAAATGCTGAACACTATTTTTGAACAAGAAAACTGCAGTAACAAGTGGTTTCAGCAAGACGGAGCAACAGCCCACACAACTAGGCAATCACTGGAATTTAACAAGATTTTTTGAACAAAGATTCATTTCTCATCGCTCGCAGTTTCCCTGGCCCGCAAGATCTCCCGATCTATCACCTTTGGACTTTTTTCTCTGGGGATTTGTCAAGGACAAAGTATTCAGGCAAGAGCCATCCTCTATCGAAGAATTAAAGCAAGCGGTGGTAGAGAGTGTACACTGTACAGTAGGGTGGATCGATTTTACATTGTTTTCGATTCCCATATTCTAATAGAGACAAAAACTTGCGCATGCATGAGAAAATAGCCTCTGCAAAATCTTAGCTTAATAGGTAATCATCTTCTGCCCCCGGCAGAGCGATGAAAATCATATTTTAGTAGTCAAAAACGTATTTTTAAACCCTAGCCTAGAGTCATAAAATTTTGCGTGTGTGTTATTTCATGCCTAAGCAACGATATAAATGCTATGGGAAATATATAAATGCATTATTTAAGACAAAGAGCCGATCTGAAAATATGTATAATGTACATATTTTCAGATCGGCTCTTTGTCTTAAATAATGCATTTATATATTTCCCATAGCATTTATATCGTTGCTTAGGCATGAAATAACACACGCAAAATTTTATGACTCTAGGCTAGGGTTTAAAAATACGTTTTTGACTACTAAACTATGATTTTCATCGCTCTGCCGGGGGCAGAAGATGATTACCTATTAAGCTAAGATTTTGCAGAGGCTATTTTCTCATGCATGCGCAAGTTTGTGTCTCTATTAGAATATGGAAATCGAAAAAAATGTAAAATCGATCCACCCTAGACTGTACAGTCCATTGAATGCAGCGTTTTGGAAAATGTAATAAATAACTTCCTTTACCGTTGTGTGAAATGTAAGAATGTCCAGGGACGTCACTTTGAACACATGTAGAATAAATTAAAACTTTAAAATGTTCTCTTTCGAATGCTTTTTATTTCATTTGTGAAGCTGCAATAATGACTGAGTAATAAGCGATTAAAAACAGGGACAATTTTTGTGGTCACGTGGTATGATAATAAAAGTCGATAAATAATGAGAAATTTATTGAATGAATATATTTAGAACGGTGTTGCTTTTCCATTTTCATTATGTAAAGCTGACAACACGTTCTCGCATTCCATTGATAAGTTTTGCCATTTGTTCTTCTTAAGGAGTCATCGTGGGGTCCGTTTACTTTTGTCAACCCTCTGTTTGTGTGTGTGTGCGTGTGTGTGTGTGTAATATATATACAGGGTGTCCCAAAAGTCTCCATACATAGGGAAAATTAGCACTTTTTAGCAAAATGTAACTTTATTTACAAAACATTCTCTACATGATTGCCATTTCTTTGTAAACACAAACGGATGCGTCTCTCCCACTCATGGTGAACTCGTGTTAACACATTTGGTGTTATGGACGTAATTGCACTTCGAATGCGTTCCTTTAGGCGATCCATGTTCTGTATCTTTTCCTGGTACATTACGTCCATAACACCAAATGTGTTAACACGAGTTCACCATGAGTGGGAGAGACGCATCCGTGTGTGTTTACAAAGAAATGGCAATCACGTAGAGAATGTTTTGTAAATAAAGTTACATTTTGCTAAAAAGTGCTAATTTTCCCTATGTATGGAGACTTTTGGGACACCCTGTATATTATATATAGCGGTATGAAGATTAAGTAAAGTTAGTACATTCAAAATGGAGAAAGTTATTTGACAGTCATAATATTCTTTCCTGGTTAAATTCAGCAGAACGAGAAATAAAGCGAGGTTAGACTTAGGTTATTATGTTAGGTTGGATTAGATTTAACTTGTAATCCACAAACAAGTTTCATTTTGGACCTACATTCGTTGCATGGATAGCTATACACATGATCTCGATCGTCATTTGTTCGTGTATGTAGAAAAGTGGTTTGCGTTACTATAAACAAAACGTTAGTTAACTTTAAACAATATTAGTTAAGGCACTTTGGATAGAAATATTACAAATGCATCATTTGTTTAGTTCTTAATAAACCTAGTCTTCTTCTTTGGTGAAATTTAGGAATGTTATTACCAAACACACACACTAGAGCTGTCAGTAACTGTATACTTTGTTATAAAAGCAGGCCAGTGTTCTTAGATTAGAAAAAAAAAAACCGGCTATGTACAATTTCGGTAAAAAGTTAGCCTAGGGATCACCTGAAGATCAGGGCCCCCAGCTTTCTCTAGTTAGCCTTATAAGGCTAACTAACGAAAATATCACGACCTAACCTAACCAATCGTTAGGTCAACTGTACGCCCTTGACTATTGGTTAGGTTAGGTCGTGATATTTTCGTTAGTTAGCCTTATAAAGCTAACTAAAGAAGGCTGGGGGCCCTGATCTTCAGGTGATCCTAGCCTAGAAATAAAAGTTCTGAAAAGCATAAAAAATTATGAATTGGTAATAATCTATTTTTAGTTGGCTATTTCATTCTTTCGGTTGACGAATAAAATTTTATAGATAAAAACCCAGTCATTACTGATTATTAATTTATGATTTTTAGGAACCTTCTACGCGAACTTTTTTCCGGAACTGTAAGTATGTCACTTTAATCCTCTGGAACTAGTAATGCATGTGACAAAAAAAAAATTAAACAAAAATAACATTTGCTCAAAACATTCAAAAACAGTTGTCTGATATTAAGGTCAGAACATCTAGGCTAAGAAGTATCAGAAGCCTACTTAATTAAACCTGTTTTTATGTAGAAATTTAGGATAATCAGATGATTTATTTAGGTTTAAAACAGTAAAATTAATCCTAAACTACGTTAATTATAAATATTATAATGTTTATTTATTTATTTATTTAGGCTTATTTTTTCTATCTAATTTCTAAAAACGGGAGTAGCATAATGGATACCTTTTAACTGAAGAAATTATTATATTTCAAACGTTTACAATAATTTTATTATTAAATTCTACAATATTATTATTTTTAAAGAATATAGTTACCACTAAACCAATGCTTATTAGATGCAGTAGTTCACAAGCAGGCAGTAGTTGTTTATATGGAGAAACCGAGTTGCCAAGAGCAGCCAGGATGCAAAATACTGTATCACAAAAAATATAATAAATACATTACCGATTCGACTACCTCTAAAAAAATGAGTAGGCCAAGCTTGTAGTTGAGAAGGTAGTACTAAAAATAGTGATGCAACGACTAGTAGGGACGGTAGCTGTGATAAATGAGGTAGTTTATTGATGCCGAATAGTTTCATCATGATTGAATGGTACTTTCTTGCAACTCTTTACGTCTGAAAACAGAAAACGGAGTATGAGTAACTAAATCATTAATTATTAAATAATTTTAAAATGGTGAAATTATTATATACGAGTATATGGCGATTCGGGATCCCGATTCGGTGGTGTAGTTAGCATCGCTGACTATCCATCGCCTCCGGGTTCGATTCTCGTAGCGAGCAGGCAGCGCGCAGCTGACCCAGCTCTTCTTCCTTTGGATGGTAGACGAATAGATACCATAAAAAAATCCCCCAGAAGAGGCGGGATGCAGCAGAGGGGTCGAACACAATTCGATCCTGAACATTTGCCCAAAACGCAACTCCCAATATATATATATATATATATATATATATATATACACACACACACAATAATATGCCCATTTTATGCATGGTCGAACTAGGCACGGTACGATGATGATAACCTAAGGTTAGGTTTATAGTACAGACACAAGACCCTTTCATTCGGCTGCTTAATGTGCTCCATTCATAAACTCCGGTGCAATGGTAGGGTGGCTGAAAAGTCCTGTCAAATAGGTACTTACTGTACATTTGCTTAGGAGGCACGATTTTTTCTAATCACCCTGTATATACTCACAAAATCCACTGTCGTACTGTATAGAGAATGTATAGCGTCTTATATATATATATATATATATATATATATATATATATATATAGTGGAAATTTTTATGTATGGTTTTCATCAACTAATAGAATTACTCAACCTACTTCCATTCAATCAGTCGATGATGTCACAGATTTATAACTCTATAAATTTGTTTTGATTTAAATTCTAAATAAATAAATTGGCACCTTCAACATATCAATTTTGGAATACCAAAAATGAGGTCTGAATGTTTACTAACTTAAATTTGTAGTTCATAGTTTGGTTTAGAAACATTTTTAACTGAATTTGAAGAACTCAAGTGTATAAAACTATTTTGTGTGTGTGTGTGTGTGTGTGTGTGTGTGTGTCATGCAATTATAATAATTATAAAACATTTTGCCATGTGATATTCGGGCTTAAGTGAACCAAATTATTCTCGCATACCTTTTCGAGAGAATAAATTAAATACACACCCAATTTTACCAATACCCATCCATTTTAATTAACATGATAATGTTTCATTTAGTGATAAGTCCTGATTTTTTTTCTTGTACTAATTATAAACTTTTGAGGATTTTAGATTTTACACATCACTTTTGAAAATCAATTTGGGACAGCTCTCTCTCTCTCTCTCTCTCCAGTACATCAGTATACCATGGTCAAATCGATAGTTCCAACACTGAGTATGAACAGATTCTCCACTGTTCAGTTCTAACGTCAGAGAAGTAATTTTTAAATGTTCCGCATACCCACCATTTATTTGTTCAGGCATGGGTATATTGCTTAGGTTTTGAGTTTCGCGCTCAGAGATTGGCTGGATATTTTTGAAACTCCAAATGTCAGTGACTCGTGTGCTTTAAAGCAAATATTGAATTTTAAGTTCTTTGAAAAAATTTATATATATATATATATATATATGATACACACAGACCGTGCATGGAACAAGGAACTCTGAAAAAAATTAAATCCACTATAGTCCGAATAAATAATGGTAAATGACAAACACTATAGTTTTTCATGATGTTAGCCCGACGTGGGCAACGGGTCAATCGCAGAGAGGCCCCAAAAATATAGCTTCCCTCACCAGCCATCTACAAAGCAGATAGGATCCAGCTTTGGGACAGAATCTAAGGTTTACAGCCACACCTAGCCTGCTATGCTATCCCATCATGAAACGGACATGTTATGTACCTTGAAAATTGGACGCTCAATTTTGCCAGTTGAGGTTTAAGTTTTGGTTTTTGGCTAAAAATACAAAAGTTACCCCTTTTTCGTTGATGTATTCAATCCGACGTGAATGCAACGAGTCTTTTGTTTATATTGAGGTTCTGAATATAGTAGGCTAGGTGTAGCTGTAAATCCTAGATCCTGTCCCAAAGCTGGATCCTATCTGCTGTGCAGATGGCTGGTGAGGGAAGCTATATTTTTGGGGCCTCTGTAGTATATATATATATATATATATATATATATATACAGTAAACCCTCGACCAACGCGGGGGTTAGGTTCCTCGAGAACGCGTTGGACAAACTTAATACCTTATGGGATAAATGGGGATACGTGAACGCGGCCGCGTCAAGTCTCCATTAATACTTAGGTTTTTTATTCACACATAAATGAATTTCCCTAACTATATTGTGTATGAAATAAAAACAATAAAATCATACACACAATGTTATTTACATATGATAAATAAAAATATATTAAATGAAAATAGCAGGCATCTTTTCTTCACTCTTTCGGATGGTGCGTATGGTAGACTCATTCACGTGATACTCGCGGCCAAGTGATGTTATGCTCATACCACCACGCAACTTATCTAGAAATCTTTATTTTTTCGGCTAATGTCATAACCTTACGACTTTTCTTCTCTATCACTCGCAGATGCTTTACGTTTTAGTGTCATACTGCTGTCTAAGGGTAATTGCAAAACAACTGTAAAGTACGACAAAAACAATCCAACACAACTTCACTGAACTTAACGCGGTAGCGGAACTGAGACAAAGGGTGATGCGAGGGGTGACGCGAGAGGGAGGGAGATGCTGGAGTGTTGGAAAGTGTGGGAGAAAACACTAGAGCGCGCATTGGGCACGCGTACAGTACTACTGTATTAGAGCGTGTTTGGCGGACCGTGTATAATCAAATTTTCTGCTTTCGGCGAATAATTGTTCGCCTTTATTTTTCAGTGTATAAGCAAATTCGTGCTGGACAAACACGCGTTGGACGAGGGTTTACTGTATGTAAATTGGTATATAGGATAGGGCGAGTCAAATAGACAGACATTTGGATAGACAAATATATATTTGTATAGGTGAACAGTCTTGTGTTTACTCGTAATTACAGACGTCCTGTGTGTGTGTGTGTGTGTTTTGCCCATTTCATTTAATTTGGAAAAACGGTAAGCTTTTTTCAGATAATTTTTTCCATTTTTCGTCATTTGCATTGAATTTCTCAGGAAAATCAGTCAAGCGGCCAAAAGTGAACACTATATATATATATATAATATATATATATATATATATATATATGTGAGTTTGAACGACGGTTCAGGATCAATATATATATATATATATATATATATATATATATATATATATATTTTCACGAAAGTAACACGTGAAAAATATTTATGATGAATAAAACCACGAAGAAAAGGACAAACACTGAGCACCACTGTTTCCTTTCCTTCGTGGTTTTATTCATCATATATATATTTATATATATATATATATATATATTCTATTCTTGGATCTGATGTACAGCTATAGTGCAGTCCGTCAAAATTAACCATAAATTAAAAATTTTCACAGGATTGTTGCGTTACAGTTGCCAACTCTCTCTACGCAATTCAATAGAGATTAATTTTAAATTAGTTTACCGTTGTGTGTATTTCAAGAAGCTAAACAAAATATAAATTACTTTAATTTCTTTTAGAATCTTCGTGATAAATGATGTTACATTTTAATTTTAATAGCTTCAGCTTTAATTATACCTTATACGAAATATAATAGGTGGTGATAGATGGCAATATTTACAGTTGCTAAATAGTGCCGGTTAATTAACTCGGAAATATATAGAGTTTATTTTCCGTTTAAATAACTTGAAATATGACTCATATAGTTTTCTTTTTCTTCTAATTAAGTTGTACTTATTAAACAATTAAAAATTAAGAAAGTAATAATTAAAATTCTTCTTCTGATAAAACAAATAATAGCAATTATTATCAACTCCCAAAAATGCCTCAAAAATTTTTTCCAAGTCTTGCGTATAATTTACAACTGTAAATAAAATATGAATAATTTCGAAACTGCAATGAAAGCAAATCTTTTTCTCATCTCAACTTTCATGCAACAGAGGAAACTCCAAGGCAACTGTCAAATAGTTGAGCACATACCCAGGGGGCAGCTCTAAACGCTTGCTCTAGTTACTTTCCTGAAAGGATTTCCTGCATTTTAGCAGCACAATAAAGAGATACTTCGAAAAGGGGTTCTGACCCCTGAGACGAATGTGAAACCATATTTTTTAAGAAGGCCGGGGGCCTTAATAGGAAACTTGTTATAGAAACATCCGCTTGTCTCGCTAGGGTAGGGTCGATAGGAAACTGAAAAAGGATAAGTTAGGTTAGGTTAGATTTGGTGAATTAATTTTATACTGACTGACAATTTTGTTTTCTTTAACTCTAATTTGGCCCATGAATGGATTATCATTTTTGTACTTATGAATGCTAAACTATCGCATGTAACTCAAAATAATCTATAGGAAAAATGTCCTTGAATTTAATTAGAATTAATAAGGTTTGAAGTTGTTTAACCTCCCTCGTAACGGCAAAAGTCATGTGACGGAGGGGACCTACACCTTTACGTAGGATCCGCACAATCTACAAGTCGCTAGTACATCATCTGAACGCAGAGAGTGATCACTCGTTGAACAACCGGACAAACCCAACATCGCTTAACCTCGCTTACTAATTGGAAGTGGTGTTTCGACCTGGCCACGGCGTAGACCTAATTAGAGACTAAAATAACCCACACATTAAAATGAAATACATTAAAACACTAAATTTTTCTTCTTCAAATCCTTAATGATAAAAAATAAAATTTGGCAACTTCAAAACTTTTCTAACCTATACCTTTTAGTATAAGAGTCACCCAACATTGAGTAATTTCAGCCGTTATATCGGAGAGTGACAAAGCATTAAAGTGGGACACTGGAAACTAGTGGGGCTCGAACTTGCTTCGCGCGGTTTCAGAGTCATTACTCGTACCGGTCATACCATCCACAATCTCCCCAAAAAGATTCGTTGAAATCAAACTATTTACATTGTTTGATTCACAATGACAAAATTAAAATTACTTCGGTTAAATTAAATAAAATTACATTACTACTGTCAGTAATAATAATAATAACTGAACAGAAGATGACCACGACCTTTACGAGAGAGAAGTACGATGTTATGAATTCCCTCATGGTTACCAGTTCCATAGCAACGACTCATCTTCAGATTTTGTCGTATGATATATTCCAGTAATTAAACATCCCCACTACGGTTTCACTAGGCTCTTTTTAACGCCCTCTTTTAATGCATTTTTGTTTTCCATTTTAGTGAAGTGCGGTTAAGGCACTTATAAACACTCGGATATTATACTGTCATGTTACGTTTTTGTAGTTGTAGGAAATGAATATATTGAATTACGAGAAGTTTTTACATTTGGATTACGTCATATAAAACGAGTCTGTAAAGATTTTAATTTGTTATTAAATGCTATTATTTGTGAAGTTTTCGCGACGAGGCACTACAGCTTTGATTTCGTAAAGTGCCTAAATCAGAGAGGACATATATAAACACAATGACGTTATTGAGAGAGAGAGAGAGAGAGAGAGAGAGCCTCAAAGACCTTTCGGTCCACTCGGGCAGATTCCTGTTATTAAACGTTCATATTTTAACTATTCTAGCAGTAGTAGAAACTGGATAGAAAAGCATACGGCTATCTTCCCACCCTCTGCTCCCTCCTCGCCAGAGGCGGGTGCGGAAAAAGGTTGAATGAAATACCTTAACCATTGAAAAGTAGTCAAGGAAATCCTACAAGAAAGAGAATATATAAACTAGCTCTACAATTACACTATGCACACAGAGACCGTACACTAGATAGCACCACTATATAAACTAACCAATAATATACTTGTGCCGATCGTACACCAACCACTTGTGTAGTGTATTGGGTTTTTTAAATAAAAATAATAATGTCTAATAAGAATTTAATAATGTTTTGTTTAAGAATTTAATGTTTTGTTTAATAAAGAAGAAAATAATGTTTAATAAGAAATTTAATTATGGTTTGTATGTAAAGAAGAAATTGATAATGTTTTGTTTGAAATTAAAAATATGAAAATACAAATTGGCAACATCTGAGATGTGCCGAAGCTGGAAGCTGAGTAAAATGCCCAATTTTCGCAATTCAGTCTTTGGGTGGGATGTGACCTGGTTAAGTGGTTTTTCGCATTAGAATGTTATTGTTTATTTAGAATATTAATTATGTCTCTCTCCGCGATTAAATGTTAATGCTAATTCCGCACTCGCTTTACTCCGTCGGTCCAATTGTTTTGGTATAAATAAAAAGTCAGTAAAGAGAAACAATAGTATGTAATTATTCCCGGTTCCTTTGCTTTGTTCGAAATCATAATGCCGGCCATGGCTACCCGTCTGCCCGTGGTTATAAAGTACAGTAAAGCGAGTGTAAAGAGAAGAAAAAGCAATAAGAGGAAGGTAGTAAAGTAAATAAGAAATACAACTGAATTGAATGAGGTATACGACACTTGGTATCGTCACATAAACCTCGAACATATGGTTTTGATTTTATACAGAACATTTACAACTCTATTTACCGAGGTATCGGTCCAACAAAGACCTCCATAATCCACTTCAGGCTAACCCCCAAAAGGATTAAGAGAGAGGTAAAGGTTAAACTCTCCATGTCTACACACATGTACGCGCAAAGCCATCACGCCGGGAAAGTGATGAAATGCTTCTATAGGAAAGGGTTGGAAACAGGAATTAAGAACAGAAATCAGATTTTTCACATCATGCCCTCACCCGTCACGTGCATCCAACCACCCAAGAGAAAGAAAATAATCGTAATGGCAGAAACGCAACTCTACCTCGCCTGATCCATGCCATACACTTTATTTCGTTATAAAATTGTTTCAACGAAATATTTTTCTACTCTCTGCTTTGTTAATATGAGAGAGAGAGAGAGAGAGAGAGAGAGAGAGAAGAGAGAGAGAATTATACATTTATCCATTATACGAGTATATGGTACTTCCTTTCATAATTCCATTTCCGGCAAATTTCCAGAATCCGGACGCCGTTCAGAGACGGTAAATAATACCTTGGCAATATGTCAAATTAGATTAGGTTAGACTAACTTCGGTTGGTTAGGTTAGGTTCGTAATTGTGGACTGTCTCTGAACTGCGTCTGCATTCTGAAATTTGCTTATTCTTTATTTTCCCCTATACCTATCTACCTATCTATCATAATAATCTGAAAGTTAGCGCAATGGACCGCATTAGTTGGTATGAGTGCTGTGCCAGTTCCTCGCCCTTAACACTAATTATATATCCAGCTATCTACTTATTTATATATATATATTTGTCTGTCAGCGTTAAATTTATAGCTTTATGATGTTATCCCGTTATAATAATGAACATTATATCAGAGATGAATACCAGTGTTTTGACAGCTTGACATATTTCACATTTCACTGAGCATTGACTAGTAGTTTCATTTAAGTTAAACCTCATATTAATATGTCATACATCGTTGTGACGTCATATTTAGCGAATTTTCAGTTAATTTTAGAATTAAGGGTCACGTGAACACAATTACTGTGGCATTAAGATTACTTTGCTTTCTAATTTCAATTTGATGCAGTCGAACAAACTAAAAAGTTGGATCACCCGAAGATCAGGGCCCCCAGCCTTCTTTAGTTAGCCTTATAAGGCTAACTAACGAAAATATCACGACCTAACCTAACCAATCGTTAGGTCAACCGTACGCCCTTGACGATTGGTTAGGTTAGATCGTGATATTTTCGTTAGTAAGCCTTACAAAGCTAACTAAAGAAGGCTGGGGGCCCTGATCTTCAGGTGATCCAAAACGTTTTCAGTACTAAAATTTTAAGGGGTCATTGGGCAAATTGTAGGGTTAGGCTACGGTGAATTGCGGACAAGAATTGTAGTAAAACGCTTAATTATACACTGTGATAAGGAAATCTTAATTAATATTGTATAACAATTTAAATACGTAACCCTGATCCATTATCTTAATTATGTACTTCGGTTTGGTTAACATAAATGATCTGATATAATTAGACCTCACTGTGTGTGTGTGTGTGTGTGTGTGTGTATTATATATATATATAATATATATATATATATATATATGATGAATAAAACCACGAAGGGAAAAGAAACACAAAGGGGTGCTCAAGCGCTTTCGTCTAATGACATCCTCAGGAACGAAAGCGCTTGAGCACCCCTTTGTGTTTCTTTTCCCTTCGTGGTTTTATTCATCATAAATATTTTTCACGTGTCACTTTCGTGAAATAATTTTTCATATATATATATATATATATATATGCGGTAGCTATAACTAACACATTTTTGGTAAAAATTGCTTAAAATTAATCGAAACCTCCGTGAAAATTATTGACTGCCCGGTTAGGTCAACTGCACGCTCTTGTCGATTGGTTAGGTTAAGTGGTGATATTTTCGTTTAAATTAACGAAAATATCACGAAATATATGTTGGGACCCGGCAAAGTTATTTTCGTTGGAATATACGTCGGGACCTGGAAAGGTAAGTAGTACGGAGAACCCTGGCTAAACTTGACTTAATTCAAAATTTTGACGCAAGGACTGAACTGAATCAAACAAAAATAAGCAGTAACTTATCCGAAACTTTGTACAGTAAAATGACTTATGACACGAGTCATATTTGGGGGATGCTATATTTAGTTACGCCACAACGAAAGGGAGTTAATATTAACAGGAATTTCGGCGCTTTTTCGGTATTCCCCGCCACTTTTTCCCGAAAAACGCCCAACTGTACGCCCTTAACGATTGGTTAGGTTAAGTCATGATATTTTCGTTAGTTGAAACAAAAATATCATGACTTAACCTAACCAATCGTCAAGAGCGTACATTTGACCTAACCGGGCAAAGAAGAAACTACGTCGTCAACATGGTACATCACGTGCCTTATTTCCCAGCTATATTCACAAATTCTTATGGTGAAATAAATATAAAACTAACTTATTTGTGCATTTGATTATATCCATTAATTACATTTATTTTTTTCCGGATAAGCAGCCATGTTTATAATCCACAATTGACCCAGTAAAACAATGCATTTAACGAAAAAAACGACTGGCGGGTCACGTGGCAGGGGGGAAAAGTGGGGGCCCGGGGGGGGGGGGGGATATCGAAAAAGCGCCGGATTTTCTAATCCAAAATAGGAAATTGAAACCTTCTGATAAGTACTTTACCAGTTAATATTAACTGGGAATACTTACTAGGTCAGTGAAAAGTACCATGTTCTCTTGAATGGTACGATTTGTTCAGAACTTAACTTAGAATCATAATTATTAAACATATATTGCTGGTTAGTAGATTGGATATTTGTTTCACTGATCAGCGTTCCCCCAAGCGACGGAGGGTCATTGAGTTAGAGGTATTGCATTGTATTTAACTCATTTGATCAGTTTAATATCTCAAATCAGCTAAGATCAGCCATTGTCACAATGTGTGTGTGTGTGTGTGTGTGTATTTTCGAAGGTTAACTGTCGCGATAACCTAGTGACCCATACTGCTCAACTTGCTTCGATTATGTGACCACTCATGAGGTCACGGGGTCAACCAACTTCCGAAATTTTGGAACTTCTTATATATATATATGAAGATGACTAAATCTTGTTTTTCACATTCTAAATAAGTCAGGTTCGAACCCACTGACACACTTTCTTGGACCAGGAAAGGGAAATCATGTAAATATTTGGTTACATTCTTTGACGTACACATGTGTACTTCAACCTCTGAATGGGTTGTTGCGTACTCCACCCGTGTACGTATAGTGAGGTATTTGTCTTCTGAGGTAATTAAAGTAATTTTGTTTTAATAATTTTTGTAAATTTTATCTTTTGAGAAATTTCCAAATAATTTTATGCAATATTAATATATTAGGTCACACACACACACACACACACACACACACACAACGCACGCACACACACACGCGCGCGAACGCACACGCACACACACACACACACACGCGCGAACGCACGCGCACACACACACACACACACACACGAACGCACGCGCACACACACACACACACACACGAACGCACGCACGCACACACACACACACACACACACGAACGCACGCACACACACATATATATTATATATATATACACACCTGAGGATATGCACATTTTTTAAGGGGGGTGCTAAGTATACCCCCGGGAAAAGAAAAGTTAAATTCATTTTAACTTTACGACAGTTAA
>JAJOZX010002416.1:125000-155000 GCA_023014485.1 Bathynomus jamesi | reverse complement strand
TGGAAACGTATCACCAAAGTCCAAGAAAATCTGTGCGGCAAGCGAGTCGTGAGGTAGGAATTTCAGAATCGTCTGTCCAACGCATTTTGAAGCGCTGTCAATGGAAAAGTTACATTCCAAGATTAGTCCATGCTATTAATGAAGATGATGATGATCCGGACCGAAGAGTGGAGTATTGCGAGTGGTACTTGGCACGATGTGGATGTGGATTGGACGAAGGGGTTTCGTAGAATACCCTCCGCGTTCACCAGACCTCACACCACTAGACTTTTTTTTATGGGGATACTTAAAAGACAAAGTCTACGCTATAAAACCTGCAACAGTCGCTGAATTGAGAGCAGCCATTGAACGAGAATGCACACAAATACCAAACGAAATGTTTCGTGATGTTTGCGATTCCATTGCTTCGCGTTATCAGCAGTGCCTGGACCAGAACGGACGTCAGTTTGAAAACAGGCGTTGACAAAACAATTAAATAATGTCTGTAGATTCTATTACATTTTGAAAATGAAATGTATTTTAATAAACACTGCCTTTATAAGTATTTAAAGTGTGTATACATTTTTTTGGGACGCCCTGTATATATATAGACGTTGCTATATTTTATTTCATTCATAACCGTAATTGACTGTTGTTAACTATATAAAAAGGTTTTGATCTGCCTTTTCTAAAAAAAAAAAAAAATATAAAAAAATATAAAAAATATTGTTTAGACTTGAGTTTACAAAAAAAAAACAAAAAACAAATAAAAAAGCTTTTTCATTATTTTTGGGTCGACCCTTTTAAACGCATTTCCGTTATATATATATATATGCATATTGTAGTTAGATCATTCTCTTACCCTGCGTTTAAGTCTCTTTCTCTCTCTCATATATATATATATTATATATATATATATATATATATATTATATATATATATATGAGTTGACCCTATCAAGCATGCACCTTTGACTAAACCACATCCACTTCAGCAAAAATTTGGTCAGGTCATGAACGTACATTTAAACTCATAAGCCCAGCAGCCTGTTATGCCTGAAATTATATTATTTCCGGCATATATATATATATATATATATATATATATATATATATATATATAATATATATATATATAATATATATTACCTTCGCTTCGGTGTATATATATATATATATATATATATATATTACCTTCGCTTCGGTATATATATTTTTTTTTTTTTTAGTTCAGGAAGAACCGATTCGCCTCTATTTAAAGGGCATATCTCAGCGGAAAAACAAAGAAAAAGTGAGAGGAAAGACAGAGGAAAAAGAAAGGGTGGAGGGGACAGTCGAAGTGGAAAAAGACCAAGGATGACAAGGACTGCAGGGTCGAGCCCCATCATCCTTGGGTGCTAGGGCCGGGAGGGCGCACGTGAAACCTCCAGGAACAAGCACGTACAAACGAGCACAAAGAGCACTCAAGAGCACGAGCTTAGAACCCCCTTGCGGCGGTATATATATATATATATATATATATATATATATCTTTAATAATAATGAATTCTGTATATGAAAATAAAGAATAATTTCTTTGAAAACGTTTGCCTAGAAGCATAAAATTTCTGAAATCATGAAAAATTACCAATTAGTAATGATATTTTTTTTTTTTTTAGATTTTGTTAATGTAACTAAATTGAATAAAACACCAAAATTAAAACGGAATATTAGCAATTCGTATGTTTTATGATTTTTTAAAAATTTCATTTTCCTCGGCGAACTTTTTTCCCAAAACTGAACGTAATTGGGGGCATTATGATACAAAATGTGTTCTCAATTTTGAAAAGAACATCTGTAATAAAACTGTTTCTGGTTAAAGCTGAAACTTAACCTTGAATTTAAATATAAATAATGTTAATAATGATAGGAGTCTGTTCTTATCAGCTTTATCTACAAATTAAGCAAATTTTAAATATTGGTTCCTTGTATTGATCATTTCTTCTCTTTATTAAATATGTCAACACGTTAGTTGTGTACAAACTATTAGGAAATTAATGTAATTATGGGTGACAGGACAATTGCGTCCTGGTCAAGTGCGTCCCGGACAAATGCGTCCCGGTCATTGGCGTCCCTGGACAATTGCGTCCGGTTTTATTTCGTCCCGGACAATTGCGTCCCAGACAATTGCGCACTTCCCCAACTACTATGAAGTTTATTTATTAGAGAAGTGAATAGAAAGTTCATTGTGACTTCACCTACGCAATTGTCCAGGGACGACAATGACGAGGGACGAGTACGTTTGTTATTGTAATTTTGTATGGGATATAATGCCCGGTTAGATTAATTGAATGCCCAGTTAGGTCAACTGTATGCCCTTGACGATTGGTTAGGTTAAGTTGTGATATTTTCGTTAAAACTAACGAAACTAACTTTATCTTAAGTGGACGTAACCCATAAAATTTGACAATGATGTTGCTGATGATGGATAAAGTTTTAGAGAACAGTTTCGAACAGAACTTATGAACATATAACAAGTTTAATAGGTTAAAATGAAAAGTATATTTGAAATTCCGATACTAACTTTCTATTCACTTCTCTAATAAATAAACTTCATATAGTAGTTGGAGAAGTGCGCAATTGTCCGGGACGCAATTGTCCGGGACGCAATTGTCCGGGACGCAATTGTCCAGGGACGCCAATGACCGGGACGCATTTGTCCAGGACGCATTTGTCCGGGACGCACTTGACCAGGACGCAATTGCCCTAGTACCAATTTTATGTACTAGTTGCGCTCATAATGATGTAATTCTAAGTAGTACGATTGCAGAAACGTACAATCTGTAGAAAAAAGTTCACCTACAATCTAAAATTTAAAAAAAAACAAAAAAATTACTTCTCTTTGGATACTTAATTCTTTTTAGTAAAAAAAAAAATAAATATAAAAAACAAAATCCATTCATTACAAATTAGTAATTTTTTTATGTTTTCAGAAATTTTATGTTTCTAGTCGAATTTTTTTCCAAATTGTACATGGAGTTTATTTGAATTTAGATAATATTTACTTCATTTGTTTACCTCGTTGAGGGAGTCTGCATACATTGTCTGCATATATTGAAGGTCGTGCCTACCTTCCTTCGTAAATTTATTATATAGTGTTAAGGAAAACAATAAAAAAGGGAATAGGACCCAAAATTGAGCCTTGTGGAACACCGCGTTTATATAAAGCATTAGCAGCTTATTGGAAAGGAGTTGTTGTATAGAGGATACTGTATAGTTCTTAAAACTAAAATTTTCCTAAACATTACGGATGATCTAATTTTTGTATTTGGTCCGACGCTTTATAAAGAGGTGATGGTAAATGTAAAAAAAAATCATCACAGTTAAGGAATTATTTTGTTTATTTATTCTTTGAAACTCCTCAATCATTTCAGCAGTGTTTACTAAAACTCTTTTCCATCCTTTACACGTATATGTTACAGTCAATACGTGAAACCGGTAATTTCGCGTAATGCCTACTGTAAAAGTTTCTAACATTTTGTGTAAAAGAATATATTTTAGGATATATTTTTGACACCCATCGTCTGTATCAGGAGTAAATCTAAGCTTTTAGGTTTCCATTTTCAATTTATCAGTAATTTAACATTTCATTCTTCGTACTAAAATTAGTCATATTTTTGACACTGTAAAGGAAAGGTGTGTGTTTGTGTCTTAAAAAGTTTAAAATACAGAGTTTGACAATAGTAATTCATGCCAAGGTTGTAATTTTGGTATAATTTAACTTGCTTTACAATTTCATGATAATTTTAAGAGTTTATCGGAATTTTGTACTGGGTATAAATTAATTTTAAATATTTTTAAATGCCCAAAATGTATTAAATGCGAGGCTGTTTAGATCGACTAATGCCCGGGTTAGGTCGACTGATGCCCGAGTTAACTTAGGTTATGTTCTTTTTCCATCTCATAACGTTCATAAATACTGTAAATTATTTCCAATCCAACAATGGTATAACTTATATGCAGGTGTAATGAAAATTTCAAGGACGCCTCTAAACTAAGAATTTATGGGTTACATTTATAATGCGTAATGCCTGAAACTTTTAGGCACTAAGCTGAAGGAATGATTCACGCAATAACTGTAACCTATACACTGCAAATATATGTATACTCATTTGGAAGAAATGGGTGAAAAATTGATGGTATTGGGGCATGGAATTGTTGAAAAAAATTGTCAATTCTAATTAGTTCACGTACAAAATAAATTAATATTTCTTAAATTTTAGTTCTATTTATTTCAATTCATACCCAATTCATACCCAGATCAAACAATTTCCCCAATAATTCCTATTTGTTAACTGCAATTACAATTGGAGTTATTGAAGAATAGGGACCCCAGCCTTCTTTAGTTAGGCTTATAAGGCTAACTAACGAAAATATCACGACCTAACCTAACCAATCGTTAGGTTAACTGTACGCCTTGACGATTGGTTTGGTTAGGTCATGATATTTTCGTTAGTTAGCCTTATAAAGCTAACTAAAGAAGGCTGGGGTCCCTAGTCTTCAATAGCTCCTTACAATTATTTAGAATATATGATAATAATAATGATAAGCTTTATCGGCAGTAGATAAGTATTATTACTATATTATATACAGTATATATATATATATATATATATATATATTTGCGGGATTTGGTGAAGGAGGGAATTGTTGTCTGATCTCCACCAGCTCTCGTAGCCAGCCACGCATGGCTGGTCAGGGACTTTGCACAGGAATTTATCCAGCTGGTTCTTGAAGTTATTCAGGTCGGTGTGCTGGAGATTCCTCACTTTTTTGATAAGACATTGAAAAGCTTTGGACCTCGTATTCTGAGGGTATTTTCTATCCTCGTTTTCATGGTCCCTTGTCTCACGCTGCTGGGACCGTAGAAAATCTGCCTCTTCTTTCATTCCAGTTTGTTTCTATTTCATTTCTAAGGTGAGGGACAGAGCCCTCAAGTATTTTCTATATGTATATTATTGTGTACTGCTCGCGCCTTCTTTCGAGAGAGTATATATAATTTAGTGGTGGACCGGATGTCAGTTTTTCAACATCTGCGGATGCGGATCTTTAATTTCAATATCCGCGGATGCGGATCTTTAATTTCAATATCCGCGGATGCGGATGCGGATATTTAGTTAATCTATCAATATAATATAGAATTATGAATATATGACATAATTTTTCAAATTTCGTGATATTACTATTATGGCAGGCAATGCATGAGTTAAAATTAATATTAATGTTTTCATTATGATAAAAATAATAACTTTCTCAAGAGTTTCAGCCACAGAAAATTGAATGAAACTTGTCAATTTTCTGTGTTACCAGGTATGTATATTTTGAGGTTTATATATTTGTTTGTTCATTAATAATTAATTAATACTTAACATGAAATGTGCATGACTGGGCCTTATAAGTTACTTTATCAGCTAATTTAATCGTAAATTGCATAATTTATTAGAGGTAATATCCGCATAACATCCACAGTCAGAAGTGCGGATGCGGATGTTAAAAATTATGCGGAAGCGGATATCCGGTCCACCACTAAATATATATATATATATAGAGAGAGAGAGAGATGATTTTGGTTCAAAAATTGTTGTATGTAAAAATGATGACACGAGGTGCTCTTGACATAAGCAAGCTCAGAATTGCAGGATTTGGGTGACGATGACGCGTAACTGCAGATTCGTAGAATAGATGAAATCACAAATTTCACATCATATGACAAGAATGATAATTAGCGACAAATCCGGGACACGAATGAACCCTAGTGAGGTGAGGGTTCCCTCCCAACTCCCCAAACGTTTGTGCCCTGTTTACTTTCACTGAGGATAATTTCTTTTTGGAGAGCGCAAAGTTCGTGACTCATACCTGAAGATGGTGCAAATTTCCCCTAATACTTAGGCTACATTGTGGCCATGTTGCAACATACACCGTCCTCTACATTTAGATGTAAAGATCCGCGGTTCGGATACCGCGTAAAGTATTGTCCCCCCCCCTCTGTCACGTGACTTTTACGGTACAATGGAGGTTAAATATCTCTAAGTTGGAGGAGCATTTCTCGGTGATTATTTGATTGGAGGGGGCTTTACCCCGTTCTGCTGTATTTTAAAATTCGCGTATATCCCAGTGAGACCTTTCTACGAGAAGCAGTAGTGACCTACATATCATATGACCTCAAATTCACCCGACCTCAGTTCTGCAAGTATGAAGCTACAGGTGTATTTAAACGGATTTCCGATTTGGGGGAAATTAAAGTAGGAATTGAACCTGAAAACAGTTCCAGCTCAATTCCTATTCCAATTCCATTTCAATATGTATAAAGACTTTTGGGTGCTACTATAGTATGCGGTCTACCTACGATTCGGCGGTCTACCTTTTAATTATAGCTTCTTATCTTGTTTACTAATTGCTTGTTTACAGTCCAATGTCAATCGCCCTTGATGATTGGTTAGGTTTAGTCATGATATTTTCTTTAGTTTTAATTAAAATATCATGACTAAACCTAACAATCGTAGGTAAACCGCATACTCTAGTAGAGAAGATTGCAGACACGAATCGACCAGGGAAGTACTCCGTGTGGGGGACGCTAGGCAGGAAACAGGGAGTGCTGGAACTCCCGTTTCTCCTGTCACTGTCCTCCTTAGCCGCTCTTTTTCCATGTCACATCTACCCTATGAGCAGTCCAGCATGCTCTCAAACTTACACTACTTCTCCCTCTATTCTTTCTTACACAAACTACACAGAAAAATTAAATAAATATTCCCCGTTAAAAATTTAATATGAATTTTAATATTTTAATATTAATTTTTACCAATAAAAATTAAATAATTTTTTAAATACAGACGAATTCAGGAGTGTAAATCATATTTGGCAATGATAATGCGAGTTGCTCGGACGCTGAATGAGTGTATGAGCGGAGCGCTGCTTTGTTAAAAGAATGAAACCTTTCAATTGGTTAATCTCTCTCTCTCTCTCTCTCTCTCTCTCTCTCTCTCTCTCTCTCTGTTTCGTCTTTCCCGTTACGCCATCGTTATTAAAAGTTTTTGTATCCTTTGGAAGCGAGTCAATTCTGACCTACATTCTGCAATATGGGTATGTCGAATACCCTCTCTTTTCATGCCACAGGGAGAGGAAATAGTTGCAAACTTTCTCTTCACTTGTCTGTGCTGTGCTTTCCAGACACACATACACAGTGACACACACACACACACACACACATATATATATATATATATATATATATATATATATATATATATATTAGTGATGTAGCGGATGTCATTTTTTCACATCCGCGGATGCGGATGAGGATGTTTGATTTCAACATCCGCGGATGCGGATGCGGATGTCTACATTTTCGTTATTTTTTAGGATATATTCGAGATTTGTTGTGTTTAACGTATATAATAAGTTATTATATAGAGAGAGCTGTAGCTATAATGTAGTATAATTGATTAATTGTACAATAATTGCTGTACTTTTCTCTGAACATATAAAATAATATCAAGCATCTAACTAATATAGAAATCAATTAGTGAATTCGTCTGCAAATAAATTCGTTATATTTTGTTGAGTTTCAGCCACAATTAGAAACCATAATTGTGTTACCAGGATGCGGGACGTGAACCCAACTCAAATGCACCCCACCGACCTCTTTCCCCAACCTCCACCCTTATAGAAAGAGATCTTTAATTAGCTTGATAACTATTTATATTAAGTTTAAAGTTTTATTAGGCATATTTATAAATGAGTAATTAAAATAAAGTAAACTAAGATGTTCATCGTTTAATGTTCAAACTTAATTATAGGAAGGTTATGCTTAAGGAACATTAATTTTTCTGCCTTTTCTGCTGCCAGTCTGTTTCTCTTTTCATCTATATTAATCCAGCACTGCTAAATAATCTCTCGCTTGGTACGTTTGTTGGAGGACAGGCTAAATGTTTCCTCGCAAGTTTACTCAAGTATGGATAGATATTCTGCGTATTTTTCCACCAACTAATAGGATTGTCACATGCAGCCAGGCGTTTTTCTTGGTGATAGCTCTCGATCATTTTTACTACATCTTTTGACATCGCGTAGGTCTCGTCATTGCTGCTTGACTCAAGAAACTGAGAGACAGATTCTGTGATAGATTTGCTTGTTGAAGGTGTTGGTTCTGTCACTGAAACTTTTATTCTTTTGGTGGGTGGCGAAGCGACAGATTCAAGAGATTGAAGCTCTTCAACTGCTTTGCCAAGTGATGATTTAACTCGTTCTAATGTACTAGGTGAAAATAACTTAGCTTTGTAACGTGGATCTAAGTAGGTTGCAAGAGAGTAACTTCATACAAGAACAGCCTCTCGTCTTGTCGCTTGCATCACTTTTGCGCACAATGAACTAGTTCTATTAATATCGTAGAATTTGATAATTTCCGCTTATTAATGACATTTTATCTCAACGGTCCACATCCGCACGACATCCGCAGTCCAAAGTGCGGATGCGGGTGTGGATGCGGATGTGAGAAAATATGCGGATGTTCCGCAGATGCGGATGCGGATGCGGATGTGACCTACATCACTAATATATATATATATATATATATATATATACTGTATATTGTTAATATTAGAATAAATGGATGCTAACAATTAATAAATAATTATGGGAATTTAACATTTTTCACTCACCTTCAAGATAAAGGTAAAAAATAAAAGGTAAACAGAGCTTAACAAAATGACGTTTATTGTACGAAATGTTTTGTTCATTCTTCGGACGAAAGTAGGTGAAAAATTACTGATCGATCATTTCATCGTGAACGAAAAGCTTTGGATTGAATTTCTTCAATTTAAATGTTTGATTATTTCCATCATTCTTTAGATTTTGCGAACACGGTTTTTGAGAGAATCTAATGCGCACACGCACACGCACACACACACACACACACACACACACACACATATATATGTATATACAGGGTGTCTAAAAAAATTTTGTTATTTGAGATAGCAACATAAATTGTGAGATTTTTACATGAAAGTAGTTCAATCATTAACGCCCAAAAGCGTTTCCGACGTGAGACAGCATACGAAGATGGGTAGACCAATTTGAGGCTAGTGGATCTGTCCTGAAGGAGAAATTTACCGGAAGGCCAAGGAAACCTCGGGCAAGGGCGAATGCAATTAGGGAAGCATTTGCCAGAAGCCCTAAAAAGTAAATTAGGAGAGCATCAACTGAGTTAAACATCCCTAGAAGCTCTGTTCATGATATTCTTCATAAAGAATGGAGGTTCAAATTTTATAAAATGCGGGTACTTCGTCAACCTTTAGAAGAGGATTATGAGACCAGAGTAAATGTTTGCCAAGAATTAATTGAAAGGATAGAATCAGATGAACACTTTTTATCAAACTTCCTTTTTAGTGATGAGGTTACATTTCACATATCAGGCAAAGTTAAGTCGTAATTGCGGGATATAGGGTGGAGAAAATCCCCATGAATTGTATGAACACGAAAGGGATTTCCCTAAAGTAAACGTCTGATGTGTCATGTCACATTCCCGTTATCTATGAACCATATTTTTTGTTGAACGAACTGTCACCAACAATTCTTACCTAAACACGCTACGAGAGTTTTTTTCCACAACTCCAAGAAAATTTCGGCTTGTTACAGAGAGCTTTCTTCCAATAGGATGGAGCACAACCCCCACTTTGCTCGAATTGTTAAGATGCTTTTAAACCAAACTTTTCCAGAGCGTTGGATTAGTAGGGGAGGACCTCTGAATTGGCCCGCTCGTTCGCCTGATTTAACACCTTTAGATTTTTATCTCTGGGGTTTATTGACAACTAAAGTCTATCATAAACCAAAGGACATCGTATTTGTGATGTTGTCTCATCAATTTCTACAGCTGTGTTGGAAAATGTTTTCTCAGAATTTGAACGCAGAATTAGACTGATTATAGTGAATCATGGACGACATATAGAAGTTCATTAATTAACCAAACCAATGTAAATGATACCTTAACAAAACTAAATAACCTAATTCTTACAGGCCTGCTACATGTATTTATATTCAATTTATGTTGATATCTCAAATAAAAAAAGTTATTCAACTTTATTTTTGGTATGTTCATTTCCGGACACCCTGTATATATATACACAGTACAGTATATATATATATATGTGTGTGTGTGGTATAGTGGTTAGCGTCGCTGACTACGAATCCATCGACTCCGGGATCGAGACCCGGTGACGGCAGGCGGTTCATCCTTCCACACATTAAAGAAATTGGTTGGTAGATAAATGGGTACCCTGGGTGGCCTAGTGGTTAAGACGCTGGGCTGCTGGTGGGGCGTGGTTCGGATTCCACGTTAAACAGCTTAACTTGGAATTCGAACCACGACCCACCACGGGTGGTTAGAAATTACAAAGTCCTCACCCGGACTCGATCTCACAACCTCCCGATCAGGAGCCCAGAGTCTTAACCACTAGGCTACCCATAGTACCCAAGGTACCCATTTACCTACCAACCAATTTTTATTGTATGGAAGGATGAACAACTGGGTTTGCTACGCACCGACTGCCGTCGCCGGGAATCGAACCCGGGGTCGGTGGATTGTAGTCAGCATGGTAACCACTACACTACCGAGGTGCAATATATATATATATATATATATGTGTGTGTGTGTGTGTGTGTGTGTTGCCCTTTAAGTCCAGACAATAAGAGAGACGATAGTATGACTTGCATACGTTCAAAGAAACCAAAGAGTGGCAGGCACACACGGGCAACGTCTTAGCCATGTGCAAAACCGATTCCCGGAAGTTCAGCGAAGGGACATTGTGTCTGATCGGTAGTTGGATGGGGAACCGTTTTCTGCGTCCAAATGATGTAGAGACCCGTGGTTCGGATCCAGCGTAAAGCTGTAGAACCTCCACGTCACATGAACTTTGCTATTACTAAGGAGGTTAAACGCACCACAAAACGCAAACATACACATTTGCGGGCGCACTGGTTCATCCGCCTTGCTGGCAACATAAAAACGTCACTTTTGTGAAGTTAATTTATAAACAGTAAATTCACTTGCAGGAACGGTAATTTAATATCTGTAATTTGCTGTTCTTCTTTGGAAAACCACTTTAAAAATAATTTTCAACAGTAAAAATATATTTGAATCTATTGTACGACAATAGTTTTTTCTTACGTCTGGCAGTCGACTGAAGTCTATATGATTAGGATAAATTTTCTGAACATCGCAGAGATAAAATCTCTCGTTATTAAAGATTTCTGATCAAAGAATGGACAATTTCAAAATGATCTCGCTCTCTCTCTCTCTCTCTCTCTCTCAATAGTTATGCCCTAATTTATATCACCATGAGGTTGGCCACAGAGCGAAAATGGGAAACAAAAGGATTAAGAAGGAAAAATATCCGGGCTCAATCAGGCACACGCACATTGTAATACAAGTAAGTTAATCCTGTAGTTTTGGGATACTAATCCAGGGGCTTACCAGTCTCTTGTCCCTAAAAAAGACAAATGGCCCCTTAAAATAATGAAGAATTACACTGGGCAACACGTATTTTATTGAATGATATCTGACACTTGATTCTAGGTAATTTGGGTGCGCTGAATACGAATTTTAACTCGGTTTGGCTCTATCAGGTCCTGATTCTTGTCGACAGCATATGTGCCATTTTCCAGATTTTTCAAATTAGGACTAAAAAATTAAGTCGTGTTAAATTTTTTTTTCAAGTTTCATGAATACAAGCAGTTCAAACTACAGTAAAATTACATTATAACGATAGAAATGACTTAAAATAAAAAACAAACAGATATGAAGCTTTCACTGTGGCAAAAAATTTTCTTTTGTAAGACTTTCTAGCGTATTTGCTTGTTGATGGCAGGTCTCTCTTCAAGCACCAGCAGTAATCAGCCATCATGTGGGAATCCCAGCGGCCTTGGTACCGTTCCTCCATAATTTTGATATCTTGGTGGAATCTCTCCCCTTGTTCGTCACTTATATCACCTAAATTACTTGGAAATTGGTCAAGATGGCTATTCAAAAAATGCATTTTATGCTCATATTGCAACCTAACTCTTTGTAGTCCCTTAAAAGTTTTTTTACGATTTCTTCGTAGTTATCTGCCCTATAATTGCCTAAAAAGTTTTCTATCAAGTCCACGAATGAGAACCAGCCATTTTTTCGCGTTCATTCATGACATTAGGAAAATTGCTGTCTTTAATCATTGTTCTTATTTGTGGACCGTCGAAAATTCCCGCCTTGATTTTTTCATAACTTAAACTTGGAAATTTTGAAGTTATGTATTTGAAACACTCGCCGTTCGTATCTAAAGCTTTTACATATTGTTTAATGAGGCCTAGTTTTATATGCAGAGGAGGAAATATGATTTTATCTCTGCTCACTAAAGGTGGATTAATTACGTTTTTTTCTCCGACAGTAAGTGATGTTCGTGCTGGCCAGATTTGTTTGAAATAATGTTCTTCCTTGGCTCTGCTGTCCCATAAGCAAAGGAAGCAGGGATATTTAGTATACCCTCCTTGTTGTCCTAGCAGAAAATTAACCATTTTTAAGTCAACACATATGATCCACTCGTGCTCCCTATATTTGATAAGATTTAAAACCTTTTCTATATGTTCATACTTTTCTTTTAATTTTGTTGAGTGCCCAATCGGTATCGAGCCGTATAGATTGCCATTATGCAACAACACACACTTAAGACTTCTTTTCGAACTGTCTAAAAACAAGCGCCAATCATTTGCATCGTAAGACTCAACCCCCATCTTCTTTAACAAACCAACTATGTCGCAGCAATATACTAAACTATCCTCTGTTCTAAAATATTTAACAAGTTCTTCTTCTCTTTTTCTGTAAAATGAAATGTATGTGTTTGAAGTAAACAAGTTTTTCTCTAAGTCTTGAAGCTAAAATTTCCGCAGCCTTTTTTGGCAAATTTAGATCCCTTACAAGATCATTCAACTCGGCCTGGTTAAACTTTTGCGGATCGTTTTGACTTTCAAATACGCTGGGGTCAAAATCGGTGTCTGACTCCTCAAAGTGCATAACAATATTTTCAGGAACATCTTCAACTAATTCTTGAGTTGGCAGACTCTTAAATTTTGGAATGGGGATCTCATTTGAATGTAGCACAGGTCGTATCGCGGTGTCGAAATTTGGGTACTCGATACAATGTTTATTTTTCTTAGTGAAGCCCGAAGTCTTGACAAAGCAAAGGTAGCAATCGGTCTCGTGGTTAGTAGGCTCTCGCCACACCTGATATGGAAAAAAAAATTGTAAAGCGTTAACAAAAGCGACGAGAGACTTGTTTTTATGAATTTTATCAAAAGTTATCACCCAAACATTTAACATTTCTATGTGTTTCAACCTTATGCAATATTTGAGATTCTTATAAACATTTTCTGTAAATTTTTGTTATGTACCTAAGTTACAATTACATTTAGGTAAGTTACAGTATACTAGTGATTAAATTACGTAGTTTTATGAAATCATAAACTTACCATCGGAACTCCAAAAGGTATTTTTGAATCCGAACCCTTCGTCCAATGTCGCAGTCTTTCAATGCATATAGTGCAGGCTTTATGTGGAGCCCACGATTTATCTTGGTCCCCAGTTTTATGCCAAAATAAGCTAAGTAAGCTCTTTTTACGAAGTCAGTTATATTTGCTCGTTGATGTGGAAGTGTAAAATTTCCACATATATAACAGAAGGAATCAGGGTTGTTTTGCATTTGAACTTTCTAGTGCTTGATGACATATTGCTTGATTATTCTGCCAATTTGTAAAGGTATTTAAAGCCCTTAATTCATATAAATTTAAGAAAATCTGAAATATAAACACAAAAATTAGTTTAAATAGGTACTTATTATGAAATAGGTACTTACAATCTATGAAATTAAACTAGAAACACGGATGAGTAGGTACAATATAAATTACGTCTAATTAAATCAACTATATTAAATCACGATGACAAAATTACTCACTAAATCATATGCCAATTCAAAATTATGTTAATGCCCAAACTTAATTAACTAACTCAACTGACTGACTGACTGACTGACTGATTGAATTGACTGATTAACTCTAGAAACGAGTCGCTTTTATATATTTTAGTTGTCCTTCTAGAATACTCTACAGAGAACAGGAACGCTCGAGAAAATTTTAGAATTCTATGATATTTTTAGCTTAATTTACTAATATTAAAATGGGTTAAAAATGACAAAATTAAAAATATTTTTAGGGTGTTACATATAAAAATATACATAATACAACAATACCATAACAATAGGTACAAATACCTAGATAAAAACCTAGTTGCATAATGTGTAACTGCAAAAAGACGGCGAGTATTGAGAAAAAAACCTTTTTATGAATACGACGAAAGAGGAGGGGTGTTGAGCAAAATCAGGACCTGATAGAGCAAAACCGAGTAAAAATTCGTGCTCAGCGCACCCAAATTACCTAGAACTAACTGTCAAATCTAATTCAATAGACAAAAAGTTGAAATTTGTTCCCCAGTGTTATCGAAGGAGACCAAATCCCTGATTAGAGGCAAGAACGGAGGGTATGTTACTCTGACCTTTCTCATAAACAACAAGGTGTTATTTCTGTATATAATGAGTGTAAGGTCACGCCTCTCGTGCGGGTATTCTACCGTGTGACCACAAAAATTGTCCCTGTTTTTAATCGCTTATTACTCAGTCATTATTGCAGCTTCACAAATGAAATAAAAAGCATTCGAAAGAGAACATTTTAAAGTTTTAATTTATTATACATGTGTTCAAAGTGACGTCCCTGGACATTCTTACATTTCACACAACGGGAAAGGAAGTTATTTATTACATTTTCCAAAACGCTGCATTCAATGGACTGTACACTCTCTACCACCGCTTGTTTTAATTCTTCGATAGAGGATGGCTCTTGCCTGAATACTTTGTCCTTGACAAATCCCCAGAGAAAAAAGTCCATTGGTGATAGATCGGGAGATCTTGCGGGCCAGGGAAACTGCGAGCGATGAGAAATGAATCTTTGTTCAAAAAGTCTTGTTAAACATTCCAGTGATTGCCTAGTTGTGTGGGCTGTTGCTCCGTCTTGCTGAAACCACTTGTTACTGCAGTTTTCTTGTTCAAAAACAGTGTTCAGCATTTCTACATATCTTTCTGAAGTTACCGAAAGCGGTCTCCTTGGCTCTGGGTCCTCAAAAAAGTAAGGACCATAAACCTTGCTGCTACTCAAACCACACCAGACAGTAACTTTTGGTGAATGCAGAGGTTTCTCCAAGTGTATATTTGGCTTGTTTTGTGACCAACACCGGTAATTCTGTCTGTTGATGAACCCATTGAGATAGATGTGGCATTCATCACTGAATATTATGTCACTTAATCTTATCTGGTTTTGTTCAATTATTGTTTCAATGCGTTCACAAAACATCAAACGACGCTGGTAGTCTTGTTCGCTAAGCTGTTGCAAACACATAATTTTGAATGACTTCATTCTCAAATCCAACGTGATTATTTTCCGAATGCTCTCCCGTTTGATTCCTGTCACAGCTGATAGTCGTCTCACAGATTTCTTGTTGTCCGTTTCAAGCTGATTTGCGACTGAATCAATGTTTTCAGCGGTTCGCACACCTTTGCTGCGCCCAGAGTTGCATTTATGCATGTTCTTGATTGAGCCGTGATGTTTCCATTTTGCGAAAATCCTGCGAATCGTTTTAGGATCTATGGTCCTTTGCTGACCGTATTGTCGTCTGAAAGACCGTTGGGTGGCAACTACCGAGCCATGTTTGATCATCTCTTCTGCGATGAAAACACGTTGCATGTCCGACAAATAACCCATGATTGTGGTGGATAAAACTGTCATTTTTTTATAAGTACTGATTTCGTATCCAGGATATCGAAAAAATTAAATAAAACTTTAAAATGTTCTCTTTCGAATGCTTTTTATTTCATTTGTGAAGCTGCAATAATGACTGAGTAATAAGCGATTAAAAACAGGGACAATTTTTGTGGTCACACGGTACTTGATCCTTTCTATCATTTAGGTATTGGGTAGCTCATCTCAGTTCAAGTTCAAATTCCTTTCTAAAGTTAGAACCAAGCCTACCTCTATCTCGTCATGTCGCGGTTGTACAAAATTTCATCCAGTCTGTGAAACTGAGAAAAAGCCAGTCAGTCCATAAATTTACAAAAGTACCACAGCCATCAGAATTTTGTGCTTCACATCCAAAGTCAGTGGGTCAAAATTAGTGAAGCTGCACTCAAAATCTAAATGACTCGTGAACTTAAAGTAACTATTATATCCTTACTATGAATTAAAATAATTTTTTTTTCAAAATCTTTTGTACAGAATTATTCGCGTGTTAAAATGTAATCATGAACCGACTAGATTTTTGTAGGCTTTGGTCTGACTAAATATTGGTAGGCTTTATTTACGTTAGGGTTTTAACATCATAATTAAATATAATCTACGGTGTTTTTTTCAGTATTTGAGGCTTATAGTATAAGCTTTATGGAGGGTAACTCCACTATATTAATTCCAGAAGGATACCAAAGCGGCAGAACCATCTTTAGGATTGGATGTGATTGGCTCACATTAGGTTATATAGGTTAAGTTAATTTAAGGTAAAATCAGTTTGAATTGAACTTATCATTTCACTTTGTGCCATCTCTAAAATTTGGCACTATTTTTGAACTTTAACAAATTCTAGAGTGCCACTGAAACTATTTCTTTACGGAATGTAACTTAAGCTAATTAGTAAACAAATAACTAACTTTTGGGAGACATGACTATTTCTTAACAATAGTTCGTGTTATATATATATATATATATATAATTTAGAGGAGGAGGTACGTTGTGGAATATGGGGTAAAAAACGGGAAATGGAGGCAGAAAACAGAGCTTAAACTTGACCTTATTAGTTGACTTGGAAGAGGTCATGTTTGTTTAGGGGAGTTCATGTATGGTTCTTAAATTTAGGGTAACAGTTTTAAACGCATACCAAAACTTTAAATATAAGATGTTTTATATATATATATTTAATATTATATATATATATATATATATATATATATATATATATATAAGAGAGAGAGAGAGAGAGAGAGAGAGGGTTAAATCACCACATTAGTTAATAATTAATATGAATTCGTTTAATTAAGTCTATCCATGCGTCTTCACGGTCAGATTGGCGAGGTCAGGACATCTTTCTGTTTATATAAAGAATAGGTGATTGGCTGAAAAGATGTGTTTGCTAAAATGAGAAGATAATAGGAAGAGTTCACAGTTCGATCCAGATGTAATAAGAAAATAATGATTGAATTCTCTGTTTAATTAAGCGCAAACGTGGAACTTTCGTTGGAATAGGGGTACCTTGTTAGTCAGGGAAAATAATCTCTCTCTCTCTCTCTCTCTCTCTCTCTCTCTCTCTGTCATTTAACGCTATTTGCAAATTTCTGATTTTGCAAATGACTGCAAAGCGTAAATTGCAAATTGAGGCTTTGGAATGTAATGAACATTAGATTCAAACACAGTCTGTGACCTCAATCCATCACGGTTGTACAGGGTGTCCAGAATGTCTTGTCACCCCAGTGAAATACTAAATGATTTTCGTTTTTCTCTCAGATCCATTTGAAATGCGTGATAGTAGCAACTATACGCTTGAACAACGCATATTGGTTACTACCTGAGTCCATGGGCCACCACGTAATGGCAAACCAATGAAAATATTCACGCAGACTTCCAGGACCGAGTCAATCGTGCAGCTCCTCCAAAAAGGACTCTGTTGAGATGGGAAAAGAAACTGTTTACAACAGGAACTGTAAAAGATATTAGCCTAATAATTATATTAATTATAATAATAATAATTATAATAATAATAATAATATTAGCCTTATAAGGCTAACTAACGAAAATATCATGACCTAACCTAACCAATCGCCCTTGACGATTGGTTAAGTTAGGTCGTGATATTTTCGTTAGTTTATAAAGCTAACTAAAGAAGGCTGGGGGCCCTGATCTTCAGGTGATCCCTATTTTTTAATACTTTTATAAAAATTATATATAATATATATATATATATATATATATATATATATATATATATATATATATATATATATGTGTGTGTGTGTGTGTGTGTGTATATGTATGTCAGGTTAACACGTAAACAAGTTCGGATGTATAGCGGTCTCTTGGTTTATTTAATAAAAGCTAAAATGTGAACACGTAAAGGGAACGCATTGTGGTGACTGAGGCAAAGAATTATATATACAGTATATATATATATATATATATATATATATATATATACTGTATATATATATATATAAGCAATTATTTTTTTAATGATCACAAATCTCGTTTTAAATAATAATAATAATGATGATAATAATAATAATAATAATAATAATGTTATTATTTGTTTTTTGCATCATCCCAAAATGGATTCCTAATTAAAGATCAGTTATTAAATAATTGAACTAATTTTGAGAGGACGCTTTTCTCTCATGAACCACGAAGGGAATGGTTGGTTGTTCTGATTTGCGCTCTTCGCCCACCAACCGGCTAAAATAAGTCCCTTTAAGGGGAACTGGATCGAGCAAAATACATTACGTACGGCGGGTTCGTCACAACACCCCATCCTCAAACTGGGTTGAGATAGTGTTTGTCTCTATTGTGAAACATGAGGATAACGTATGCCTAGTTTTGCCTAAGTCTTCTGATCCGCGGATTGTAATATACAGGGTGTCCCATAAGTCCAGTCTCAGGAAAATTTAGGCCTCCGCCTTTTCCTCACGAGTGTAACTCGCTTCTATATTAGCCAGTGTGTATTATTCTACCTGCAACAAAAAAAAAGGTTCCAAAACAAGACATAAATTTTAACATTTGTTTTAGTTCTAATTTATTACTTCGAGACCGGAGTTATGGGACACCCTGTATATGAGAGAGAGAGAGAGAGAGAGAGAGAAAGAAACCTATGCAGGGAACTCCTCCCAGGGTACCAGATTATACGTAAACCATTGAGCTTTTCATCTGGATAGGTTCGGAAGCCATTTGGACAACACATGATTTATATGCAAGCTGTTATAATAACGTCGTGAGGTAATATCTCAGACTATGGAAGCGCCAGAAACCCTCAACCATTTTAACATTCGGCCTAATTTAATGTTACCTGGCCTAGCGTAACCTAACCTGACTTAAATAAGAAAATCTACTGAATTTTTTCTTTCATCTTCTGAGAATTATTCATTCAAAGTTGACTGAACAATGACTTAAATCGCTTCACTAATTCAATTAATGGTATTTCCATTTCGAGAAAATGTAGGTAAAAAAAATAAAAATCCTGTACCCCAAAGGTTTAATTCAGGGAGCGTAATGCACAGACGTATACACCCTGGAAGACGAGTGAGTACTGAGGTTTCCAAAGACGTAGGCATCGAGACCCGGGGAGAGGAATCACGAACCCTGGTGCTACTTTTGACTAGGGTGGCCCAGGGCCGGATTAAGACCTTTAGAGGCCCTAAGCACTTAAAAGATTTTGGTGCCCCATATATATGTAATTCAAAATATAAACAAAAATAAACCATAAAATAAAATTTTATTTTTTGAAATGAAACAAAACTTACAGTAAGATGGAAAATAATGTTTATTTTTGTATACTTCCACTTCATTTATATTTGAAAAGTTTTCTCCTACTTTTTTTAATTGCAGTCTTTGATCAGATCCTCAAAACTTATAGGCTATAAGCCGCGATTATAATAGTATAATAAATCCATGGTAAATCCGACAATGGAAAATTTCTGTGGTGCCCCCCTTCCCTTGATGCCCTAAGCACGGGCTTATTTTGCTTAATGGTTAATCCGGCCCTGGGGTGGCCAGACGTTCGGTATTAAACCGGACAGTCCTCTTTTTCATGATTGAAAACGTATGAAAACGAAGGAAAAAAATTAGATTTGACCAAATAAACGTAAATCAAAATATTGTTTAAAAAAAGCTTTTACACCGAATTAAAAATTTTCATAAATGCGTCCTCTTTTTCAATGTTTGCATAATGGCCATCCTACTTTTGACTCCGGGCCCTTTTACCACCGATCACCTTCTTCTCCAGCTTCCAGCCCGGTCGTCCTGAGGGCCGGGCCCTGGTGCTTTGACATCTTATGCACCCCTTCCTCCCGGGCCCTGGCAGACATGCTAGAATTAAACTAACTTTCTCTGAGCATCGTACATTCTTAACCAGTATGATACTTAGCAAAAACTGACAACCTTTTACCTGAGGGTAATGTATACTTAACTAACTCTTTAGCGCCTATAGGTCTTTTCCGAGACTGAGTAAAATTGTCTGGCGTCATCCAGAACAAAATCAGTAAAGTAACACTGGGCTTTAGAGTTAATCAAAAACTTAATATTTGATGATCCCTTCATAGTAACGGTGAAATAACTTCCATTTCTAATATATATATATATATATATATATATATATCGTGTTGCAAAGTGCAAAATATTTCATTTGGGCTACATTTAAAATTAGGTATCAAATTGATCTTTCTTTTGAGTCCAAGATTTAAAAATGGTACCCCTTCTAATGTCAGTATCGATATGCTGTTCGTAGTCAATAAGGTGCCTAACTGTGCCAGTGTCATTCGCAATTTTGTATTTAGATTTATCACTAGGCTTGGTGAGTCAGTCAATAAGATAATAGAAGCCATGGTTAGTGGATTGGTCTCCGATATATTTTATAAATCTCAAATGTGGAAGCATTGTCGTAGGCAATTGTATGTTCATTATGCACAGTGATTCACTGGCCTACTTAGTTAGTTCTCGAGACAACTATCTCTTAATCTTCTATGGACCTTTTGTATAATGTTTGTACCTGTTCAGTCTGAAATAAAGTGTTTATTTGTATACTTGGCTGTTCTTTGGTCTAAATTAGATCCCAGAATATACTGTACTTGACTGTTCTTTGGTCTAAATTAAGTCCCAGAATGTAGTTGGCTGTTCTTTGATCTAAATTAGGTCCCACAATATACTTGGCTGTTCTTTGGTCTAAATTAGGTCAGGTTATATTAAATTAATTTAATTTACTTTAAAAAAACTCATCCGTAAATTTAAAACCAGTATCCTAAAATCACAATCTTCTTACTACCACTTGACGTCGTAGTGTTTAAAGAAAACGATACTTTTAATGAGAAACTATTATAAATGCATATGACTTTCTCTCTTTTTTTCTTTGCTTTTTCATTTGTCTATGAAATTATTCATCAGTGTTTGTTCAAATAAAGAATGTTTATTACTTGCTACGAAATTATATTATAATTTCTTTTAATTTAATAACTAATATCGCATTCAGTATGGACCACTTGCATAATGTTTGTACCTGATGAGTCTCAAATAAAGTGTTTGTTGTTGGTGTTGTAGAGGATAATAAATATTCCAACAATTTTTTAACTACTTTATTAACAGTACAAAATTAAAGCTTTGTGTAACATATACATCAGTATAATATTTGATCATTTAATTCTATATTCCTTTAAGGCAAATTCGCGAGTACAACTAGTAGTATTGTTGTTGTTATTGTTACAAACTCTTTTACACTAACAATAACATGCATAAATTTAGAACAATAAAGTTCAGATTTAAAGAATTTACAATAGCAATATTTGTACAATTTGTCAGCAAGACCAAAACAATTATCATATTATTGTTATTTGAAAATAAAATTGCAAAAGATCCATCTCCATTTTTGTTATTTGTGCATCCCAATCAACCCCAGGTTAAGCTAGACTAAGGCTAAAAGTATATTATTATGAATATTTGTGAATATATTGAATATTTGTTTAATAATGGAAAATGGAAAGACGGATTCTCCATCACGTCTTCGGCTGATATAAGAACAGTACAACAGGACACGCTCTGATTGGTCAAGTGAATTCAAATGATTCGTGTGATGAAAAAGTGCTCCAGTATACATTTTGCTTTTTAATTAAGGGAAAAAAATAAAGTTACTTTACAATTATCAAACACATTACTAAATTGTTATAAATACCCCCAAAAAGTGATAAACCGATACTTGACATAGATACATTCTTTGAAGAGAACTTGCAAGGAGATTGTATAACAGATTTTGATTCTATCCCAGAAGATATAGCGCGAGCTATAGGACAAATGAAATCACACTCAGCTGCAGGTTTGGACAAATGAAACGCATTATTGATTAAAAATTGTAAAAATGAAATAGCCACACCTATATACTGGATATGGAGAAGATCCCTAGACTCTGGGGAAATACCGAGTATCTTCAAAAGAGCAAACATTGTCCCTATATATAAAGGAGGAGATAGATCTCAAGCAAAGAACTATAGACCGGTGCCTTTGACGTCCCATCTTACCAAAGTATTTGAAAGAATAGTTAGAGAGAAAATCTATGACTTCTTGGAGACACTGGGAAGACTCATCGAAAATCAGCACGGATTCCGATCAGGAAGATCATGCCTATCACAACTTATAGAACACTATAACAATATCCTAGATGCATTTGGCTAAAGTTTTCGACAAATGTGATCATGATATAATAGCGCATAAAATGAAACATATGGGAATAACAGGCAAAGTTGAAAAATGGATCGACTACAACTTACTCAGAGAACCTTTACAGGTCGTTAAAACTCAAAGTATAGCATCATCAGAATCGGAAGTACGTAGCTCAGTACCACGAAGAACAGTATTGGCCCTGCTCCTTTTCATTATCATGCTAACAGACATAGATAATGAAGTAAACAGCAATAGTATAGTAACATCCTTTTCAGACGATACAAAGATCAGCGATGATGCAAAAGAGATGGAGGCCTTGCAGAGGGACCAAACAGAATATACAAATGGTCAGAACTTCAGAAGAGAACAACATGACATTTAACACCGACAAATTCTAGCTCTTGAGATATGGTAGAAATGAGGAACTTAAACAGCATATTATGCTCTGGACAGACAATAAATTCAGAGAAGCACGAAAGCAATAGATTTGAGGGTTATAATGACCGATGATGCGAATTCGAAACACAAAATCAGTTAGCGATAAACGAAGCAAAAACTGTCGCGGAACAGGTACTAAGAACCTTTAAAAGAAGGGACGAGACAGTAATGATTCCCCTCTTGAAAACACTGATCATACCAAAACTTGAATACTGCTCAATCTTGACGTCCCCATACAAGAAAGAAGAAATTAATAAACTAGAAGATATTCAGAGACATTTCACATCCAAGATCGATGGCTGCAAAGAACTCAACTAAAGAGACAGACTACGTAAACTAAATCTGTACTCCCTGGAGAGAGGAAGAGAGAGGTACACCATAATATATACATGGAAAATGATCGAAAAACTGGTACCAAACCTCAAACTAAACCCAATTACCACCCAAATAACACTGGAAAATAGGAAAGACAGAATGCGTAGTGTTCCCAAACTAAAGGCCAGACAAGGGACCTCCTCAACACTGAAAGAAAACAGCTTGGTTGTCAGCGGGTCAAGAGTTTTTAACCAACTTCAAAAGGACCTCAGAAACATGACAGGGGTCAAAGTTGAAGTCTTCAAAAGAAGACTAGATGCCTGGCTCAGGACGGTACCAGATGAACCGGGTGTACCTGGCTATGTGCGGTGGAGAGCACAAGAGAGCAACTCGCTTCTCCATCAAGCGGGTCTAGAGGCGAGGTCACCAGCTTGACCTTCGTGTGAAGAGGGACGAACGCACGGAACTGCTACGAGGTTAATTTGTAAAAAAAAAATAATAAAACAATAAATTCTTAAATCAGTCTTACTCATTTTTTTTTAATGTTTTGGAACCCTTTTCAAACGTTTAATCTTAGGTTATATGCGCAAGTGCATTTATGACGTCAAAGATACCTATCTTGGTAACCCGAAAAAAAGGATATAGCCAAAGATTACTTAAAACAAGGTCCGAAACTCCGCTCACTCTTGCGGTGAATTTTTTTCTCCTCTGAAACCTGGTATTTGGAATAACTATATTATTCTTAAATGAAACATTATTACCATAACTTTTGTTTTAACATTTATTATTTTATATAGTGAAATATATAGTGTTTAATCAAATATAGACCAGTTAATGAATTAAGTATATAAGCTTGTATTTTTTTGTTTTTTGAAAACGTGTCTGTAACTATTCAGTTTTTTCTAATATACTTCTAAATCGTACGAATATGGCCTTGTGTAAAGCGTAGTTCTCACTCTATCCGCTAGATGGCGAGTACCTATCATTCATTTGGCGGAATAATGTGATAAATAATGGAAAATACCGTCAGTTTCGTATATTCTTATATATATAATCTTTGGATAAACTTTAAAACCTACGTTTGCCTACGTTCTCTGCGGAGTATCATATCTCAAAAGTTTCCACCATACTCTAATGTAATTAATTATCAAGTCTTATCATAAAAGTTAATTTCATTCACTAACGTTCATACAAAAATTAGCTTGCAGCGCCCTCCCATGCGAGCTTTACAAATTACAAATTAGCTTTACAAATTGCTAATTTCATTCAACAGTGTTAATTAAAAAATTCGGCATGAGTGGATGCAATTTTGGAATGGCTGATTATTTCGGGTTAAGGCCAGGCTTACGGTTGTAATAACATATAGATTAGAGTAGAAAAGAACAATATAACTTTTCATTACTTTCCGAAAGATAAAAAGTTGTGTAAAGTATGGTAATTGTAAATAGTAAACGTAAGTTGTACATTATCATACATTAATTTTTAGTATGACAGTTCATGAATGAAATGTGAAGACTTAGTAATATATTAGACTATGATTTCCATTGCATTATGACCCTGTATTGACAGCATCCTTTTATTGATACTTCTTAAATCAGATTATTTGTCTAATTAAATATTTATTTTTTCTATCTGAGTTTCCTACCTTAGGATACTCAGAAATTTTAAAGTGGATACCCATAGCTTAGTAAAACTTTATATATTTGCAGTCTCACCTAAAACACGATATTTAAAATCGTACTTTGGAAACTGCTTTCTCATTACTGAATTAAGCAAGCAGACACTAAAAGCAAGAGCAAAAGAAAACTTTGCATTGTTGCAAATGCTGCAGATGCTGTGGTGTTTGAGATGTCCTGTAATTGTTTTTCTGAAGAGTTTGTCACCTTTTCATCTGAAATGAGTAAAATTAGACTTCATACACAAATTGATGTCAATAAAAGAAATTTGTATATTTTTCCCTACTCCTCTGTGGAACAACCTTTTCATTAAAGTTAAATTGTTATGTTGAGGTCATTTTTTTATGTCCTATGAATAAGAATCTCTTTGGGTGTCACAATGAAAACTATATATATATAACTATTTACAGTTATGCCATAATATACCATCTCAATTAACATTATAAAATTTTCATATGCATTCTTTCACTGGAAATTTTACATATGGCTCAGAGCGTGGACTCGCTATTATATAAGATTAGGTGTCAGGAATTAGCTTCATAGATTAAAAGAATGAAACAAATTGAATGATAAAATAACATATTTTGAGTACGTTTGAAGAGAAGATAAAATATTAAACTCCATTTCAAAGTGAATAAAGCTCAATGTTGATTTTGTTGATTTTAGTAATTCGAAGGAAAATATAAAACCTTCGGACTAAGGTTTGTGTAACTGGTTTAGTAAAGAAAATTTTCGATTAAAAATATTTAATCATAAATATAGTGACAGTCAGTATCATTTTAAATTTTGCTTTATATAAACATGAAAAAAAAAAGCACCAAGTTTGAAATGTCAAAAATATAGCATTCTCCATCGAAAATATCAATACATAGGCTGACCATACGTACCGTTTTCAACGGGACAGTACCATTTTTTTTATGGGTTCTGTATGGGTTCTGTCACTGAAGAATAATTGTAAGCTCAATATGTTTATGTACTTACTTTTTCATGAATACAGAATATTACATAACCCCCGTCCCTTTTTTGCCATCCCAATGTCCCGTTTTTGTCTCAAGGAAATATGGTCAGCCTATCAATACATGATAATACAAATTAAACACCAACAACCCACCAACTCGTAACTTACTCCTATACGAAAACCAACCAACTCGTAACTTACTTCCTAATGGTTTGTTTCCAAGTCCACCGTTACAAAACGACTGAGAACAATAAGTATAGTAGACTGTGTAGGAGGGACCAACTAGATTAACAAAGTTGTCTGTGCTGCAGTTTGATTGACAACCTCTAAACAAGGAGTGTACTTCGCCTGTAATAGATAAGTACAGTTAACTGAAAACATTATAAACACTGGTGATTAAAAAAAAAATTTTGTATAAAAACAAATGAATATAACAAATATCGGTCAAGAATGAGGGGTAATTATTAGTGACAGCTGAAATTATATATATCAGCTTGTATTTTTCTGACAAACAAGTAGGCCACGGAAATCTGGCCAAAGAAACTGTAATATTTTAATAAGAAGTGAAACTTCATTCCAAAGTGCGTAGCCTAGGCAACCGAAATGAGTATATAATAAGGACTTTAAAATAAATAATAACAAATAATGATGTTTCCCCTATGCAATTTAGAGCCCCTGTTTCCCCCCCCCCCCCTTCAGACAATCATCGCGTGAGACAGCATCCTCTTCAGGATATAAAGCAAAAATTAATTCTCTCTTCATTAGTCACACGCAAAATCGAGTGAATTTGAGTGCATTTTGTTATTTTCTCGAAGTAAATAAGAATTATTTTATTCTGTGGAATTTTATCAAATGTTTACAATAATAGAGATTAATTCATGCACCGTTTCTTGTGTCCATTCCGTGAAAGGAATCAAGGTTCAGCTGTCGCAAAATACTAATTTTTATAGCAAATGTTATCATGTATTAGAATTTCTCAGCATTCAACTATATATTAATAATTAAAAATATAATAATAATAAAAATACATGTACTAATTAATAGATAAACAATAATTTCCATTTATATTCCACAGACGTGATGATGTATACGATATTCTCACGACTTTTTATACGATATACTGTTTAATGGACTAATATCCTGACAAATGGTGCATATGTCGTGACGATATAGTAACATCGTGTGTGCACTGTATATATTTAGTAAACAGTCAGTTGCAATATGGAAATTAAGTTAAAAAAATTGGGTTATATTAACCTAATTTTTCATTGGTTTCCTGTCGCTGAATGATGCAGCATAAATTTTGTCCTGTAGTGCATTTAATGACTGGGGTTCCACTTGGAACAATGGGGGGATCAGTTTCACAGTAGGAATTCGGAGTGGTTGCTGAACAGGCGTAACAGCGAAGTCCTGTTGAGGAAAGGTAAAGTAATATTGACTTGAAGATAGTCATATGCCTGCATCCGAAATATGCCCTTAAAAAATGTTAGTTGTTGGTGAATGTGTTTATCAAATTAAAATACCTATTCATCAACTATATTATTGCCACAGGTCACTTTATTTCGTTTCTGCAGTCGTGTATGGCAACACGAATATACAATATCGTAATATACGGACGATTTTTTTATGTCGTCATTATAAATCATAACGAATCGTGCAAATGTTACGACATTATCTTACATTCGTGCTACCAGGGGTAAGTATTAACATCATATATCTGAAATAAGCAGTCGCACTTTCTTTGAAAACCATCCCCCTCTCAATGACCCTCTCACTGCTGATGAAAATATTATCAACCAACCAAATATACTAGAATCTGTCAAGCACGACTTCCCTATCTCCTTTTTTTAATGGTTATAAGCTCTCTGTTCGAAATTTCTGTGGTTCAGTAGTTTAGAAATTTTTATGCTTTTGTTGAGGAAGAGAGATTTCTCGTCTCATTGACCCTTCGTGGTTTAAAGAAATAAGACAACTGATCTGAGTTATTCGGTAGCTTATATGAGTCTCCATTTAACCTAGATTTGGATAACATTAAGTTTCGCAGACACCAGATTTCGGTTATCATAATTCGGACCAATTAGGGTGACTCTTACAGCTAGGTTAGGTTACTAGGTTAGGTGGTTGTTCTAGGTTGGTTAGTTATTTTGTACGTCAACAACTTTCGGCCAATCGGGGGGTTCTTTCCCTGAAACTTAATATTTATTTACCTCGAGATTTTTTAGGCAAACTTCGTCGGAATTGTTTTCTTCAACACTCAATTAATTTTGGACGCTTTTTGACAGTCCTTTGAATAATTGGTATCACGTCAAAAACTTATGACGTCACATGTTTAACGAACATCGCTTTTCTTACGGAAGTTCTCTTTCTCTTTGCTCAGTGTGTAGGACCTGCGACCTGTTTGTGCTACGAGAGTATCTCAACTTCCTACTTTATGTCTATACACACACACCAATTAAAGAAGGACTAGAACATAGAAAGGGTATTTATTGACTTTGGTTAAAAGACATTTATTCTTAGCATTACTTTTTGCTTTCCATCAAAACTAACTTTGAAATAAAGCAGTGTATAATTATGTAATTTCTTTATTCTTTGCTTCTCTAAAGCTAGTTCATAGTTCAAAGAGAGAAGTCTGATTACTGAGATTCTACAATTACTTTGTCACGCACTTTCTAAATTTTAGCTTTGAAATATTTTTTACAAATTATGCAGCATATATATATATATATATATATATATATATACACAGGGCGTCCCAAAAAAATGTATACACACTTTAACAGCTGATAGCTCAATTGATGTTTCTTTCTTTCCAAGTTAAACCCATTAGAATTAATAATGGCAGTCAGACTAAGCTTTGAACAAAGGAAATTCATTCTAAAATGCTACTGGAAGTGTGAAAACGCAGTTGAAGTGCAAAGACAGTTTAGGAGGGAGTTTCAAACAGATCCACCAACGCGACTTACCATCACTCGAATTAGAGATAAGTTTGAAGCCGATGGAACTGTTCAGAATGTCCACAAGAAGCGTTCCGGAAGACCACGGACATCGACAAGCCCCACAAAGCAAGAAAGAGTACTGGAAACGTATCACCAAAGTCCAAGAAAATCTGTGCGGCAAGCGAGTCGTGAGGTAGGAATTTCAGAATCGTCTGTCCAACGCATTTTGAAGCGCTGTCAATGGAAAAGTTACATTCCAAGATTAGTCCATGCGATTAATGCAGATGATCCGGACTGAAGAGTGGAGTATTGCGAGTGGTACTTGGCACGATGTGGATGTGGATTGGACGAAGGGGTTTCGTAGAATACCCTCCGCGTTCACCAGACCTCACACCACTAGACTTTTTTTTTGGGGATACTTAAAAGACAAAGTCTACGCTATAAAACCTGCAACAGTCGCTGAATTGAGAGCAGCCATTGAACGAGAATGCACACAAATACCAAACGAAATGGTTCGTGATGTTTGCGATTCCATTGCTTCGCGTTATCAGCAGTGCCTGGACCAGAACGGACGTCAGTTTGAAAACAGGCGTTGACAAAACAATTAAATAATGTCTGTAGATTCTATTACATTTTGAAAATGAAATGTATTTTAATAAACACTGCCTTTATAATTATTTAAAGTGTGTATACATTTTTTTGGGACGCCCTGTATATATATATATATATATATACACATACTGTACATATATATACACCTTACCTTACAACCTTACAAAGGTTCCGCGCGATGATTTCTCACTCCGCGAAGGTCAAGCTTGTCGCCCCTCCTCTCGAGTTGGCCTGGTGAAGTAGTGAGTTGGATTCTTGCGCTCTCCACCTCACATAGCCAGGTACGCCCGGCTCATCGGGGATTGTTCTGAGCCAGGCGTCTAGTCTTCTTTTGAAGATTTCCACTGCAAATCCCTTCGTGTTTCTTAGGTCTTTGGGCAACTGATTAAACAGTTTTGGTCCTCTCACTACAAAACTATTTTCTTTCAGGGTTAAGGATGTTCCCTGTCTCGCCTTCAATTTGAGAATATGTACGACACAGTCTACCGCTTCTACTTTCCATCGTTGTTTGGGGAGTTATGGGATTC